>OX421506.1:26025300-26307800 GCA_949126835.1 Anisus vortex
CTTTATAAATGAAAGGAAAACAATTTCATCCATGTTTAAATTACTAATACGTGAGTAGCTTTTGGTGCGCATTTTTAAATCATCGCACCTCGACGTGATTATTGAAAGCAGATGGGGCACATGTTTTGGTGAACCGTTAAACATAGGCCTAAACTACATTTTTCTTACACATGTTAAGAAGTGAACCAAACATAATTTAACTATTGTCTGTTGTACATATATATATATATATTTATTGTATGTTGTATTTATGTATTTATGATATGTATGATATTGATATATGATTGTATATTAATAGATGTAAGCCCATTTTTCTTTCAAACTAACAACTAACAAGAAGGGCAACATTTTGTTATTGTTAAAAATAGTAACTATTTTAAGTATTTAATGTATGCTGCATTTATGTGTTTATGATGTGTATGATATTGATAAATGATATATGATTGTAAATAGACGTAAAACCATTTCTCTTTCAAACTAACAAGAAGGGCTACATTTTGTTATTGTTAAAAATAGTATTTATGTGATCATTTTCAAAGCAAGGTAGTAACAGTATTTGTGAACAAGAGATCTACATTATTGTGGAATATAAAAATATTACTAAACGTTCCATGTCAATACTTTGAATGCCTCAGAAAAAAAGAAAACTAATTGGACAAAATAATCCAAAGGAAATAAAAGCCAAACGTTTGCGAAAAGATGATGATAGCTGTACAAAGTGATACTAGACATGAAAAAGAAAGGAAAAGGACCAGGACAATAAGAGCCATAGAGGAGCATCGAACACGACTTGAAAAAATGCGAGAAAAAGCAAACACATTAATTAAGGGCTACCGAGACTTTGGAGAAACGACAAAAACGTCTTGAAAAAATGCGAGAAGTAGCAACCACATCGAGAGCTCACGAGTTTTTGGGGAAACGACAAAAACGTCTTGAAAAAATGCGAGAAGTAGCAACCACATCGAGAGCTCACGAGTTTTTGGGGAAACGACAAAAACGTCTTGAAAAAATGCGGGAAAGTGCAAACACAGCAAGGGTGTCTCGAAGATCTCATTTGATTTTAGCTGGATTCCAATATGACCCTCAACAAGATTACGCTCAACACCCATATGTTGATATTGGGGAAATGAGCTACATATGTAAATATTGTCAAGCAAAGAAATTTAAAACAGAACCACCAGGAACGTGCTGCAGTAGTGGAAAAGTTAAACTTACTCCCCTGAATACACTGCCCAATGATCTACAGTTTTAAATTCTGGGACGACTTCAGGGTCAAAACATTTCCTGCGTAACCAGAGAAGATACAATTCATGTTTTCAGATGACGTCTTTTGGTGCTACTTCAATAGTGGATTGTTTTGCAACTTTTAAAGTACAAGGTCAAGTATACCACCGGGTTGGATCTCTTCTCCCTCTTCCTAATCAAAACCCACAATTTCTATAATACTTTTTTGTAAAATGAGCAGATTGAAGTAGATCATAGGTTCTCAACGGGGGCGATATCGCCCCCCGGGGGCGGTGAGAAGCTTTAGGGGGGCGCTGAACATTCCCGGGGGCGATTGGGGGGCGGTGAAGGGAAAGTGGGCGGAACACACGTAACTGATATAATTTGAACACCTCAGCTATTTGAATCGATTAGTTTTTAGTTGAAATGTGATGTAAACGTAAGTGCTGCTAAATATCTGATATCCTCCAACAGTAGGCCTACATATTATTATACTAATAACAAATGGGAATCACAATGCCTTTTGGATGATGTAGGGGTCAGTATTTGACAAATATGGTGTGCAGCCGGCTGGACTGTCACCCTGCTGACCGATCACTGTCGCCCTGACATCTGCTAATGTTAATGATATTTTGATCTCACTTTTATCGAGATGTCCTTGATGTGTTTTAGGATAATTAAAACAGAGTGAAACCTAAAATTGAAATTAAGAGCAACTATCATAAAGCGGTATAGATACGTACTAATCATAAAAACTAGGTATTTATTGTAATGCTTGAAAATATACATATAAATTATTTAGTCATATAATATTTATGTAATTTTCAAATACTTTTTACAGTTTGATCATTTCAAAAATATAAGTTGTAAGCCATTTATTTTCTTATAAAAGAAAAAAAAACATTAGAAATATTCTGAAATATTAGCTCAAATGAAACAGGCTAATTATCTCCATTCAATTAAAAAATGTTTCCACATTTGATTCAATAGTGATGCCGAGCAAGTTCTGTTTTGTAATATAACAAATATTACTTATTATTATTATTTCTTTATATACATTCAACATTATGGTGTTCATAACAATATTTAATTATTAGCGGATTAAAATAATTTACATTAAACAGTTACAAATAAACAATAACTACTTTAATTGTTTGTCCATTGAAGGAGTTTATATTTTATACATTAATAAGTACAGAAATTATTAATATATTGCTATTAAATAAGTCTCTTATGTTTCTAAATTAATTATACTAATAAATTTGTTATAGAGTAAATTATATTTATGTTTAATTAAAGAAGATGAAAATAAAAACTCTTTTAAATGTAATTAGTCAGTATCAATTAATGAGCGGTCAAGTGTAGGTGACCCCTTTGTATGCTTACAAACAGCTTTGATGTGCGATCAAATATGTTCACAAGTGTAAGTTGAATCGAAAGCTGAAAGTAAAGGAGCGAATGCCAAGCAGTTAAGAATAGCAGATGACTTTCCTAAGCAGCATCCTTACAGTTTTTTTCCGCAAATGGGCACATTTGGATGCCCATTTTTTAAAAGTTTAAAATTTAACTTACCATTAAATTTTAAAATCGCCAATATTCCTTCACTTAAAAAGATATCTACATCTAAGAAGTTTGTAGTAAGATCAAACCAGTTAGGTTTGATATGGTATAAAACAAATCTGTCCATCAATTTGAAAGACTTGCCTTTGATTAGAAAACTCCAATTTGAGTTCTTCGATATACTTCTGAAAAAGCCTAACTATCTATTATATTATTTTCTTTAACATATGAATGTACATATAGTTAAAACGTTTTGAAATTGATTTCAAGACAAGATATGTCCAATTTCAATGCAAATCCATTGCAGTGGTCCTTGTAAATGCATGTTCAACTGACTGAAATGTGTCTGAAACATCGGCTTCAACAGTCAGTTTTCCTCATTCAGAACCAGAAAATGTTGTGTTTTTGTTTCAATAAATAAACACCTCTTGGGGGTCTCTCGCGTGCCATGAAAAATCGCTTTGCGTGCCAAGTGTGGAACGCATACCTTTGGTTGCCGACCCCTGATTTAGAGTACATTGTGAGATTACCTAAAGACATCACAATTTTCTTTATAACTGGATGCGTCCACGCTACCAGACAATCTTGCTTTACTTTCAGATTAAGTTAATTTGAGTAAAAAAAAAGGAGATTCTCTGTATACCTCACTTCAATATTACAGCAGTTCACAAATAAGTAATACATTCGATGATTTTTTTGACAGCTTTGCATTGAAACCTTAAATTAATTAATTATTATTTAATTTGTATTATTATTATTAATATCTGTATTACTATTATTTTCTCGATATAATTTTTTATTGTTTGCCAATTTTCTAATTTACTTGTTATGTATTTGACTATGCCTTTATTGTTCTTATGTACTATGTGACAAAATAAATAGTGTTCATTGTTCATTGACGAGGACTACAAGCGATGGCTACTGCACACAGTGGTGCTTTGGTTAGTAAACGATGAATGTTTAAACATAATGTATGAGACTTGGATTCGGTGCTCGAGTTTTTTAAAAGCAAATGCGATTCTTTGGGAGAAAGTCTATCAGCTTCTTTAGGTCTAGGGGGAGGGGGGATGGGCGCTAAAAGAAAGTTGGGGAAGGGGGTCGGTGAGCGGGAAAAAATGTAAAAGGGGGCGGTGAGCCAAAAAAGGTTGAGAACCTATGAAGTAGATCATCGATGTGATTGTATCCCCGGAGTGAGACGCAATATTGTTTACAAAGGATGCTTCATGAAAACAACCATCTCATTAATACTTTCAAAACTTTACTGAAAAACATGCCAAATGATGAATACAAGGTTGTTATCCGTGCAGACAAAAGAGAGCCTGGTGAGCCCGAACGTCGCTTTAATGTTCCTCAAGTAAATGAAGTCGCCATCATTATGTCAGACCAAGATTTCAATCAACAGAGTAATTTACTACAATGCATTTCAGAAACACATCGATCGTACAATGCCCTTCAATACCCGCTCATATTTTGTGAAGGCGAGGATGGATACCACTTCAACCTCAAGCAGGTTGATTCTGTAACAGGTGCACCAACTGTTAAAAAAGTTTCAGCATTAGACTTTTATGCATACAGGTTGATGATCAGAAATAGATACACAAATCATATTCTACAATGTTGACAACTATGTCATCAATACGTTGTGGACATGTATGCAAATATTGAGAGTGAACGACTCCTATACATACGGCTAAATAAAAAACAACGTAGCGTGGAAGATTATATACATCTCAGGGATGCTTTGGCAAACGATGGGGAAATTCAAAACATTGGTAAAGTTGTAATTCTTCCGGTAACTTTCACCGGAAGCCACAGACAGATGCAGGAATATGCTCAAAATGCACTGTATTATGTTCCGTCCTATGGACGCCCCGACTTATTTATCACATTTACGTCCTAGACATAAGATATTTCAATAAGATTTTGATTATCACAAATGAAGATGTCCGCAAACAATTTATAAAAAATCGGCGCATACAAGAATCCACGAAGCACCCCACCCTTAGTGCAAGTAACTGTGGTGGAATGGACAGGAATCGGTGGAAGGCCTTGCACAGCCTATCCCGCTCGGCACAGAACGGGTAGAAAGAAGAAGCGGCCGATAGAGTTATAAGGCCTCTTTAAAAAAACAGACGAGCCATAAGGGCTCTTTTGTCCAGGGCGTAACGATTGGTTTGAGCTCAGGGGGACAATACCAAGCTCTGTCCGGGCTCAAGCCACCCCACCACACGCCAAAGGCGAGAAATAATATATGATCATATTATGTGTTACTTTAAAAAAATAAATTGAAGAACGAAGTAAGCTTATAAAGACCTAGCTTTGATTCATTTCAATGAATACATTTAGAAAAAAACAGTATTAATCTAAAGAAAGAATATAATTAACCACAGTTTATCTAGAAGTGAACGTGAAGTGATATTTGAGTGCAGAGTCTCAGTTTACTAACCTCAGGTTGATGTAGTTAGATATAGGCCTACGTGTCGTCTATTGAAGAGTGGTTCGTTGCTTTATGTCAAGACAAAAGGTAAACCACCGAATGCTTCATATTTTTATGAGAATACTTTCGATTTTCCCGGGAAAAAAAAGAAAAAAAAAAGAAATAGTGAAATGGTGAGGGGGGGGGGCATAGAAACAAAGTGCTGGTGTACTGGTATACTACACATAGTGTCTCAAACTCTCTCTATAATCCTGGAGAGTGTTTGTGTTTTTGAATCTACCTGGCATTAGCTGCTTGTAAGGCGTGTCCTTAGAAACCAGGGGAGATCGACTAAATGTGGTCATGGAGAATTACACATTTCCACCCTTTGTTTTATTAATTTGTTTTTCTTTATACAACATAATAATAAAGCTTAGAGGTTCCTGTTTGCAAAAGGTTATTAGTAAAAATGAGTATTTCCAAAACGGTTAAAACTAATAGGTGAATAGGCTAAGTAGATTGTGGTGCAGAGAAGTGTTTTTAGAATAAAACTAATCCATGCGAGTTTGTTATAGTGGCTCTGGAAGAATAAAACATTACATATCCTATTTATAGCCAAGTTATTAATGTCCATATCATAAATTGTATATTGGTAAAACAAAGTCGTCTAAAATAAACCCTTATTAGACATTTCTCTTCATAGGTTTTATTGGTAATCTTTATAAAAATTAAAAACGTATAAAAGGTATCAATGACGAAATCTAATCGTGTCTCAGTCCTGGCAGTAATTTCGAGGAAAGTTCCTTGATTTGGTTCAGGTAAGAACTTTGGTCTACAAAATGTTTACAGTACTTGCTTTTACTAGCGTTTCTGCATCCTTGAAGTAACTTGTGCGGACGCCTTTGACCCCGAGGAAACGGAAACATTTCGAGTCCTGGCACTTCTGTACTCATGGTCTGCCATAATTTTTTTAATGCCCCAGAGAGGGATGGGGGCATTAGCCCTGGGGGGCGATTCGCCCGGGTGGGGGGGGGGGCTAAACTGGTGATAAGGAAGTAGACGAATGCCGGTTAGTGCCGCTGATTTCACCCCCCTCCATGAGCTCAAAGTTTATGCATCTTCTGTATGGAAACTACCAACTAAAGAAAACATGTAAAAAATTAGATCAAATTATAGAAAGAGTTGCAACGTTCATTACTAGCGAATATTCATAATGACAAGAGTAACACAAAAAAGTTAGATTTAAGCAATAAAACCTAGAAATACTAGAAGGTAGAAAGGCAATTAGAAATAGTAAAGTACCGTAGTAATCATATATAAGACATTAAATTCTTACTTAGAAATACAACAAAATAACAATCTCTTACAATACTCAGATAAACATATAAGTTCGCTTTCTTCCTGAGTGGCATCATGTTATAGAATGGGTTGCCTGAACAAACCAGGAAAACCATTAACTTAACACCATTTGAAATACTAAAAGCAATGCATGACTAGTAAAATATAAGATAAGACCAGGGAGTGAATAGCAAACAACCAAGGAACGAATGGACGAAAGCTAAGACAGTATGTATATTTTTGTATTTTTCTAATACAACGAAGTATCTTGACTGTACTATTAGATAGTGGTGCATTTAGAATCATTACTCATTGGCCCCCAAATGAAGGCATACACCCAGGCCAATTTCAACAGCATAAATCTTATGTGAAATGACAGCTCTTTCATGTAAGTTTGCTGCACGGCATAGTCATATATAACGAATTTTTTTTCCCAAGGAATCGATCTACTTACACATAAAGGAAACAAAAGTTTATGTGTGTGTGACCAGTGTGTGTGGGGGGGGGGGGGGGGTAGATAGGAATGGGATAAGTCCCAGCTTTATTGTAGGTTACAAGTAGCGTGTTGCATATTTTATGGGGAGTTTTTCTTTTCCTTGTAAAATGAATGCAAGGTCATACTAGCATGTTCAGACATGCACACAATAATAATGTATAAATATAATATGTATAAATAATTGTAAAAATGTACGGTATACAATTGTGTATATATAATATATATATATATATATATATATATATATATATATATATATATATATATATATATATCAACATATATAATTACCGTGAGTTATTTATATATATATATATATACTAGTGGTTATGCCCGTCAAAATGACGGAGAACCGAACGACTACTATATGTTTTGTTAAGAGAGAAAGAAAAGAGACTATTACGATAAATACAATGAACGTTTCTTTTCGGTATTTAGTGTTTGTTATTTTAATTGTTTCTGACCCTGGCATATGCATAATAATTGTAACTGTTTAGCGTCTGGTATTAAAACGTTGCGAACAGTTGTTTTGACTTGATTTTTTATTAAAATTAGCCTATTAAATTAACAATAATATACTATCTAAAAGAAAAAAAAAACACAATACCAAACAATAAAAAGGTAAATAATAAAAAAAAAGCGTAGAACATAATATTTCAATACAATAAAAACTAAAGTGATAACGATTTTTTTCGGTATTTAATTTTTGTTCTTGCTTATTGTATTAACCCTTCCCGTACCGACCTACTTCTACTTATGATGCCTTCAGTTCCGCTATATACGCACCCGGGACTGTAAGGGTTAATAAAACCGTGTTGAGAATGTTTCTTTCGGTATTTAGTTTTTGTTATTTTTTTTTGTTTCTGGTCGACCTGACCCTGGCATATGCATAAGAATTGTGGCCTAAAGCACTGTCGTAGTGTGTAAACCGCCGATACATTCCCATTAAGAATACACTGGCGGGCGAACGCATGGGGCACAGCCCCCGCGGCTGGTCCGAGGTCCATTACACTGCCGAGAGGCCACTGGTCTCGGGGGGGGGAGCAATGGACGCTGCAATCCCGTCTCGAGAACCACCCGGTGCCTGAATGCATGTACCTATAGTATAGGATTTGTGCTACCGGGTGACAGTGCAGGTATACTGGCGAGCCACTACGATAATGATCCTTAGGGGAACCGCAGTGAACGATCGCTGGGCTGCGGAAACCTTCCCCGTTACACGGCACGCCGCGCCTTCAGCGTGTCGTTGGGTGGCTGGAGCCCGGACAGAGATTGCTCAATCCTAAGCGTTACGCGCTGGACACAAGAGCCGAAAGGCTAGTCCGGGTTTTTTAAAGAGACTTTTAAATTCGATATTAAAATGTAGCGAACAGTTGTGTTGACTTGACGTGGTATTAATAATATTAAATTAACAAAAATATACTATCTAAAAAAAAACAACATAAATACAAAACAATAAAAAAGGTAAATAATATAAAAAAAAAATTAGAAAATAATATTTCAATGCAATAAAAACTAAAGTGAGAAATATTTGTTCGGTATTTAATTTTTGTTCTTGCTTATTGTATCAATAAAACATTATTGATAATGTTTCTTTCGGTATTTAGTTTTTATTATATATTCTTGCTGTCACGCTTATGGTACCCGGTATTAGAGTGTAATCATTTATGGGCCTAACTTGTTTTTTATAATTCGTATCATTTAATTTATAGATTGTATACAGTCGCCTATTAAAGGATATTCTCAATAGCGATGTAAATCCATTAAATAATTAAAATATTTGGTTACTTTTACTTAAAAGATAATGCAAGCATCAATAATGAAAAAAGAAAAAAATTGATAGACATTACGTCATACGATAGTATTTTTTTTTAAGTAGCCTTTTCCATTGAAACTCTCCAAGCCAAATTGCGGTGCGTAACTTTTAAAAAAGGTCTCGCCACATTAAAAAAAAACAACAGCAGAATTGGGAAAACCCGAAAAGACCCTCGCGTTCAACATAGTGAAACTCGCGTTCAATATAGTAAATGAACGGAAACGGCCATTTGCTATGTACGGTAATATTTATTTGTATAGCTGGATATACTTTTTTTGATTTAAAAAATTAACTCATTTATGATTATAAGTCATAAAATAAAATTATCTTTTGGAGTACGTTTCCGATTTATACATTTAACTTTTGTCCCGATTAGTCAAACGGCTTAGGTGCCTATAGCGTCCATTACAGTGCCGAGAGGCCACTGGTCTCGGTGGGGAGGAAGCAATGGACGCTGCAATCCCACCTCGAGAACCACCCGGTGCCTGGATGCATGTAGGCCTACCTACAGTAGGCCTATAGGATTTGTGCTACCGGTTGACAGCGCAGGTATACTGGCGAGCCAGCACGATAATGATCATTAGGATAACAGCAGTGAACTAACGCTGGGCTGCGGAAACCTTCCCCGTTACACAAGTCAAGTCAACACAACTGTTTGCTACGTTTTAATACCAGAAGCTTGACAGTAACAATTATTATGCATATGCTAGGGTCAAGGCGACCAGAAATAATTAAAAAGAACAAAAACTAAATACCAAAAAGAAACGTTTATTGTCTTTATTGTAATAGTCTATTTTCTTTCTCTCTTAACAAAACACATTGTAGTCATTCGTTTCTCCGTCACCAAATAAAACCAAATGGAGGGAAACTAAAATAAGATTTTTCACTTGAAATATAAAGCTTAAATAAAAATATTAAAAACAAGTTGAGTAAAAATTCAAAATATAAGATTTTTTTTTAGCACATTTACATTTGAATTCCTAATTCTAAGGACCGACACACCTTAACCTGTTCATTGCTAATAGATTAATATTCATCACCGGAATCATCCTCTATAGCAGCGGTTCCCAGACTGGGGGGCGCGACCCCCTTGGGGGTCGAATGACCTTTTCGCGGGGGTCGCCAAAGACCTTCGGAAAACGTATGTTTTTGATGGTCTTAGGAGCCGAAACACAGTTCATCTTTCCGTCTCCAAGCGAGTCCACCTACATGCAGATACATCCACATACTACGTGTAGATTACTTGGCATAATGACATCAATACAGGTGTATGTGACAAGGTGGGAACCATAATGCACGTATGCGAACCAGTAACACGTGTGTAAAGAGTTGTGTTAAAAAGCCTATTCTCTGTTAAAAGCAGCCATGGTGTTCAAAGTAGTAGTATTGACGATAAAAACGTTAAAAACCTGGATTTCAAAATAATTAGTGACCAAAGGTAATAGGAGCTCACTTTATGATATATGGACAAATATTAGCAACAAAGACATTGCCACACCAGTTAAAAGAAGTAATATAAAGCGTCATAAGTTGTGCTATTTTGTAAAAACAAGATCTTTAAACATTCGAATGTTTTCGCAATTGTGCAACGAGTACGATGCTTCGAACAATGCTAGCTACTTCACACTTGTGAGGTGATTGTCGAGAGAAATAAAAACTTGTTTTTTTTAGCTTCATAGTGAACTTGTTTTTTTTAATTTATTTTATATCAGAAAGCAAGACTGCTCTTTGAAGCACTTTTCGGCGATTAAAGTGAACTGCACACAATAACCTACTTGGTTGGCATTTTGTCGTCTTGAATGAGTTAAATTTATCACTGCAAGGAGGAAAATATAACATGCCTTAATTTATCTAAAAAGATCCTATCATTCCAAATGAAATTTAGCTTTTGCATAAAAAAATTTGATGAAAATGAAATGTATATGCTCTCTACTTCAGGCTCCACAAAGAGGGCGTGTGTTTGTGTGTGTGTATGTGTGTGTAGTTATTGCGCTGCGCCGGGGCCCATAAGGAGTTTATCTTTGTAATATTATTTGTAAGATCAATGCTGAAGGTTAGGAAAAGTTACATTAATTTAAATTAAAAACTGTACTTTATTAAAGTTCGTGAATAGGCTTGTAAGGTTGTGAATGATATGATAAAATGGTCCACAGACCTTTTAAAAGATTCCTGATTTCTATTAACGTATGTAATGCAAATAAATCATCTAGATTTGACTAGTGTTGAAAAGTGGGATCGAACCGGCACTTTTTTTTTCTCATGCGGCTCCTAGTCTACTTTATCTGCTTTATTTGAAAAACATGACAAAATGATTACGATGATAAATTCTGTGAAATAACACTTTCACATGCTTGCAGCCGAAATTTCATGATACTTTCCAAATCTACCTGACACTACATATCTATGTACTTGCTAGTAGCCCATTCACATTAAAAGTTTAAGATATTCCTGAGAAAGCACAAAGTTCATTAAGCGTAGGCCTATTAACAATGATGCATAGAGAACTGATTTCTCTTTAATTTCTCTATAATGCCAGGTACAAAATTCTGAATCAAATGTTTGCAGTCATAAACTATTTTGACTGAGATTGTGTTGCGCCATTTTCTTCCATTTCCAACACAATATCTTAGTAAACATGCTTTTCCACCTTGATGGTTATCAAGTCTAAACACAGTAGACTTATTGTTGGAGGTGAACTGCTTAGTTGTGCTCTTGCAAAGACTGTCCCAAGAATTTCTGAACCGATGAGAAATACGCAATGTCAACCATCACAATAGCTGACGTTCGTGTTGTAATTGAAATATAAGCCTAAGCTTAGACCAATACAGGTATCTTGCAATATTTAATTACATTTATTTTTATGTCTTCTTTTTTTCTAAATGATTAATCGCTATGCTTTAATTAGGTTCAATTAGTAACGATAAAAATACATCCTGCATATTAGATATGTACATTACAATTCATAACAGTCGCAAAATGCAGAAATAAACTAGAAACGAAATTATAATTTTTTTTTTATGGGGGGGGGGGGCGCCAAAGCACGATTAACTGTAAAAAGGGGTCGCGGCCTAAAAAAGTTTGGGAACCACAGCTCTATAGCAATCTGTCCAATCATTTTAAATAATAAAGGTAGAGCATGTTCTTATAATGTTGGACAACAGTTACAATAGTTGAATATGTTTCGTCATTCTTTAATTCCTTCATCTGCCTATACTTGATGTTGTATTTCCGCTTTTCTCGCCAGCATCTTCTTCTGCAGCTCTTTGTTTTCTATTCACATCAAAGCTATCTTTTGCTCCTTCTTCTGTCGCTGCTCCTCGTCTAAATCTCGCTTAAAAACTTATTCTGTTTTTTTTTTCTTGCCTACGCTTTTCGCTCCGCGTTTTATTTCAATGGACTGCGCATAACACTTGCTCGTCAGCACATTCTTTGACGTGTTTTACGTTAGCGATCAATCTTCAGAAACAGCTCTGCTCTTTCTTTTAGTTCTTCCAGTAGAGCCAACTGAATTTCGACATCTTTCACTTGAACTTTCCCCAACTGTTGTATTATAAGACTGGTTCCTTTGAAGCTCTCTTCCTCAAAAATCGGACGTTAGACTCAATCTATCTCTGTTCCTCTGAGCCATTTGTAAAGTGTTCAATATAGCTCATACCTAAGAGCACTTAAGCTGTCTAAGATTGAAATTTTTTTTATTGAGTTGCTCTATTTGCTTTACCGGATCCTTAGTTCTGTTGCTCAAACAACAGACTCGTCCATTACATTCGTCTAACATATTTCTAAACATGCCCTTCTGAGAAAAACATTATGACTCGAAAGAATCTTTCTCCGTTTCCTCTGGGTCAAAGGTGTCTCCGCACCAGGATGCAGTACATCACCACAGATGCTCTTTAGAATTGAAATCGTTTTAATGTCCTCTGTGGTGAACCTGCCGCCAAATTTCTTCAGGAGAAAGGCGTGATATCTTTCTGGATTGGCAGCGATTGCCTCCTGGACACTGATGAGAACTAGCTGCAGAGCGTCCGTATGTTTCGCGTCTGTGTCTCCCACGCATGGTGCATCAACGACCTAGATGACCCTTCCGTTAACTTCAGAATACTCGGTCTGGATGTATTTCGCAACGGACGTTAAAATGGTGACACGCTTGAAGGCTTTTCGTTTCAGAATTGTATTTCCAGATTCATTTTTGCCGTTGCCAGTTTTTCCAATTAAAAGATGGTCAAAGTCACCCTTGGTTAGAGGCACGCTCAAAATTGTTGATGTCGCTTTTGAATTTGGCTCAGAAAGGAGTAAAACTTAAAAACCAATATACATAAAGGTTATATATTTATATTCATTTTACTAGAAGAACTTTGTATCGCCTTGCAGCTTAATGAGAATTTTTTTTTAAAGTTAAATTAAAAAGTGTAGAAAGCTATATGAAAATAGAGTTTATATAATTAATACTATCAGTTGTGTAAAGTTAGTTATAAATACACATAAGCCAATGTAAAATAGCAGGTTAATTTCTTTTTTTTTAAAGTGTTGTTTTTGGTATAAAGACTTCTTCTGTGGCTATATGTGTGGCATTAAACAAAAATTCGTTATGAATGTTGTTATGAAAGTAGTTTTATTTCCATAATTATATTGGTTCTATTATTATTAATTAAAGTTAAAAAGAAATAATCTTAAACCCGAAATGTTTCCGTGTTAGGAATAAAACATGTATATGTCTAGACACTACGTCATAGCATTAAAATGCGTCATATGTCAGCACGAGGGTTTGAGACCGTTAGTTAGAGTTCTAGCTTGGGCGCTTTTGTGTGAGGACTGTTTTTGACCACTTTCTTAAAGATAGGATTACGGCTTAGTACGATATAGAAGAATCTCAACTGATTAAGTTTCATCATATAATATTGGTACCTGTATTCGGTGTTGCTGTTATATTCATAATTTCAACTTGTTGGAATAAAATTGTGTTTAATCATTTAAACAGGATTGTGGATTTCCTCTATATTAAGGTACAGTTTACCTAATTCACTTCACACACAGAAAACACATCCTACGAGCCAAATAAATATCAAATCTACTACAATAACACCAATACTAATACTTATACAATCTTGTAGGATCCAAGAGGGATGTGAATCAAAAGAATGTATAAATATTACATCCCTAAATATAATATTATACGTCAGTAGCTGATTTCGCACGTGACAAAAGATTGGGGGCTAGCGTCCTTGGATCTAAAGTTTGTATGTATAAGAAATTGAGGATATACAACTGTTTTAGTGAAAACGATTTACAACAAATATTTATTCAAATTCTGTCTACGTGGGAGGCACAGTCTGTGTTCGGACATACTGTTTTCAGCTTTGTATACAATCATCTTTAAAATTTATCTTCTATATATATTAAGTGGTGTTAAAATATTTCAAAGGACTTTATAAAAGGTAAAGTTGAAATTGTTTATCTTCTATTTACGTCATTAAAATAAAACATGGCGGAAGCTAATCTTACGTTGGAGCAATTGTATATTTTTGCTATCACGTCAGAACAGTTAAATAGCATGTCACTAACCCAGTTAAAAGAGATGGCTAACTCTCTGGGAATAGACATTACTAAAGTTACACCAGTAAGGAGTAAATTGATTCAAGAAATTAAGGACTGTTTGAAAAGACATGGTAGAATGCTTGAAGAAAATACTATGAATAATGAAGAATCAGTGGTTCTCAATGTATCAGAAACCCTGAAAACAGACATACATAAGCATTGATTTTAAAATGAATGGAAATGAACTAAGTGCAGAAATGAAATTCCAGTTAGAAATGAAGAAGTTAGAAATTCAAGTACAATTGAAAGAGAAAGAATTGGAAAAAGAAAGAATCGCTAGTAATGAAAGGATTGAATTGGCAAAGTCTCGTTCGTCAACTCATACGATTCAGGAAACAAATAATGTAGAACTATATAAGTTTAAAAAGCATGTTCCAAGCATGGAGAACATAGAGATTGATGAGTTCTTTATGGTCTTCGAGAGAAACTCGATCGATTATAAATTTCCTGAAGATAAGAAAGCAGTACTTTTACGTTCAGCTCTAACAAAAGGCATAGCTCTAGATGTAGTATTGAATTTGACTCCAGAGGAATGCAATGATTATGAACTAATAAAGAGCAGAGTACTATTGAGTTATGTTCTAACTCCAGAAAAGTATCGAAAGTTATATCGTGAGTACAAGAAGGAACCAGAAGTTTCACATGTTGACTTCCTGAGATTAGAGAAAAAGTATCTTGATCGATGGTTACGATCTAAGAATGTGAATAAAGATTATGACAATCTATATAATCTCATACTGATGGAGGATTTTACTGAGAAGATTCGCACTGATATAAAAGTTCATTTGGCTGATCGTGGTATTGAAATAGCAGAACAAGCAGCAGTTAAAGCCGATGAATATGTCATTATTCACCCGCATAACCATTATTTTCAAAATGACAGAACAAGTTTGAGGACTCAAAACAGTAATACAGAGAGGAAGTTAAGATCGACAGAGGTTAAAAGTAAACAAAAAGCCGATAAACAAGATAATTCAAGTTTTGTACAAAAGAGAATTACCTGTACCTTTTGTAAGAAAGATGGATATATAAAAGAGAATTGTTGGAGTCTACATAAAGAGAAAAGACCCATTAAAAACAAGAACAACGTGGTTTTATCCCACATCGCCGTACAAACTGAAACTCTAATAAACAAAACTGCCCACAAAAGAATTAAAGCTGAAACAAAGACATCTGATGTTAGTCATGAGGAGATGGCGAAACACGCATATCCAAGTTGCTCAAAGTCAGAAAAAGTTTTTGAAATGAAGACCGAGGCTATTGAACATTCTAGTTTCAACTCCAAAGGGAGTGTGACAGATGAACAATCAGTAAATAAAACATTTACTTATGAAGGCAAGAAACTCAGTAGGCAGAGAACTACCCGAGTGCATGCTATCGGATGTTAGCGAGGGCTATGTGTCACCTATAGATAATCAAGCTAGAGACGGAAGATCAAAATTCTACGTGACTCCGGTGCTGATATATCTTTACTGTTGAAGAATACTGTACCAACGTCGAAATTGACTCATACAGGTCAGTATGCCTTAATCAGTACTATGGCTGGGACACTTACGGCACCGTTACATCGTATACAGTTGAAGTGTAATTACTTCACTGGATCTGTTATTGTTGGAATAGTGAAGAAATGTCCCTACAGAGGCATTTCATTACATTTAGGAAGTGACATTGCCAAGAATCAGGTACATCCTGTATTTAAAGAACCCAAAGACTCTGTTCAGTGTAGGAATACTGAAAATTAAGTATGTATTATCACCAGAACTATGGAGAAACAGCAGATGACTGGTGAATCGACAAAGAAACCAGAACCGACACCAGAGATTGACTTACAAACAACCTTCATGGCGGATGTTCTACGTGGTCACTCAAGTCATACTGATCAAAGTAATTTGTCGCCTAGACAACTACTCATTCTTGCTCAAGGCAAAGATCCAGAGATCGGGAAGCTAAAAGAGGAAGCAAAGAATGAAGGAGAGTTAGAAACAATAGCAGCAGGTTATTACCTGAGGGACGAGTTGTTGATGAGGAAATGGAGAGGGAAAGAAAACGACGATGAAACATGCAGCGAAGTACATCAAATCGTGGTACCCAATGTATACCGCAAGGACATACTACATATGGCCCATGATTCACCGTATGCTGGTCACCTAGGGATACAGAAAACCTTCGACAGGATTCTTCCATATTTCTTCTGGCCTGGCCTACGTCGTGACGTCAAATCGTTTTGCAGATCATGTCATGTTTGCCAGATGGTCGGCAAACCGAATCAGACCATTCCGGTAGCTCCTTTCGACCCATACCAGCATTCTCAGAACCCTTCAGTCACATCATTATAGACTGCGTCGGTCCGTAGCCTAAAACTAAGGCTGGCCACCAGTATCTGTTCACTATAATGTGTTCGGCAACGAGATTTCCAGAGGCTATTTCTCTACGTAGCATCAATGCCGACAAAATATCTGATGCACTTATCGGATTCTTCACCCGATATGGTCTTCCGAAAACCGTGCAGTCAGATCAAGGTTCAAATTTCACATCGAAGTTATTTCGCCAAGTCTTAGAACGGCTGGGTATTCGTCATGCAGTATCGAGTGCATATCATCCACAGAGTCAAGGCACACTAGAACGATACCACCAAACATTGAAGAATATGCTACGTACTTTCTGTTTCGAGCATAACGACGACTGGGATCGTGGTATTCCCTTCGCACTCTTCGCAACCAGAGAGGCTGTACAAGAATCTCTTGGTTTCAGTCCCTTTGAACTGGTATTCGGACACACAGTTCGTGTACCACTAAAGCTGCTACAAGAGACATGGTTATCATCCACTGAAGACACTGGTCTACTGACATACGTGGAGAATTTTAGAAATAGACTGTATAATGCATTAAAAGTTGTCAGATCTAATCTTTTGCAGGCACAAGACAAGATGAAGGTCTATTATGACGTCAACGCAAGAACCCGTATCTTCCAACCTGGTAATAAAGTTCTCATGCTGACGCCACTGTCTGGTCAACCCCTAAGTGCCAAATTTACAGGACCCTACGAGGTTATGGCTAAGCTTAGTGAGGTTAACTATCTTGTAAAGACCCCTCATAGACGGAAATCGCAACGAGTGTGCCATATCAATATGTTGAAACCATACATTACCAGAGAAGAACAAAAAGTTGTTGCCTCGGTAAACACTGTTATTAAAGTCGGGAATAATTCACCCGAAATTGAATGTGAATTTGCAGAAAGCAGATTACGTATCACAAAAGTTTTAAAAACCCTTAATAAAAATTGGCACATTTACCCGCTTGCGAACAATCCGCTATCAAAGGTCAAATTTATGAACATATTAATATTGATCTATTTGCAGATGTATCCAATGGAACAAGGCTGATGGAACAAGAGGAAGTCAGTTTCACATAAAATGTTTTCTTTTATGTCATTCATTGTATTAATTAACATGTATATCATTGTAAATATGACAATAAATAAACTATGTTTTGAATTATTACACTATGAAACATCACAGAACAAAACTTCAAATTCTACTAGAAACAATCATACGTTGTAAGGTAAAAGGTAACTATTGCATACACCAATTGCACACAAACACCGGTATTTAACTTGAATACATCCACACTTGTGTTTGTTCAATTAATTCTATTGATGTGTTTTGCAAATTGTTTGTTTTCTATGTCGTCATGTTATAATTTAGATGTCTTATTTTATGCTATGTAAAAAACTAAATCAGCTGAGATTATCACATTTTAAAATATTCTTGATGTCATAATTTAGACATCATAATAATTTAATAACTGTAAATCATTGGTTAATGATACAATAATCGGTTATAAATAAATTAAACTTTATAAAGAATTATATATCTATTATTAATCGGTTCCAATTATTTGGGTAATTCATATCAATTATATGGGAATTGGTTATTGGTGGTAATGGTTTTATGGTCAACGTTGTACACACAAAAATCATAATTGTAAATATCAATTGATAAAAAAATGTTTAATTAATAATCATTGATAAGATAATGTGATAAGGGATTCCATAATAACGACTTTGTTATTAAAGGTATATGTAATATATGGTTCATTTTAATCTTAAAAAGATTGTCCAATGGTCCATTAAACCTAATGTATAGTTTGGGAATTCGGTTCATTTTATGGGTACTCTACAAAGAATTCCATACTTAACACTATCTGTAATTCCTTTGTGTCTTAAGGGAGGACGAGTGTTATGAAAGTAGTTTTATTTCCATAATTATATTGGTTCTATTATTATTAATTAAAGTTAAAAAGAAATAATCTTAAACCCGAAATGTTTCCGTGTTAGGAATAAAACATGTATATGTCTAGACACTACGTCATAGCATTAAAATGCGTCATATGTCAGCACGAGGGTTTGAGACCGTTAGTTAGAGTTCTAGCTTGGGCGCTTTTGTGTGAGGACTGTTTTTGACCACTTTCTTAAAGATAGGATTACGGCTTAGTAAGATATAGAAGAATCTCAACTGATTAAGTTTCATCATATAATATTGGTACCTGTATTCGGTGTTGCTGTTATATTCATAATTTCAACTTGTTGGAATAAAATTGTGTTTAATCATTCAAACAGGATTGTGGGATTTCCTCTATATTAAGGTACAGTTTACCTAATTCACTACATGCCGAAAAGTTAAAAATCTATATGGAAATTGGTGAAGAGTTATTGGCAATCTTTTAACTCTAAGAAAAACTAAATGCATTTGCCAGTGAGTCAACAATTAGAGTAGTTGTGGCAAACTAAGCTATATCATTTTCTTCAAAACGCATTCAAAATGACTCTCCTTGGCGTATTGTCTGTGACCATTGTTTGTGGAACGCTATATAAGAAAAAAATAGTTCATCATAGATAATAACAAATAAGTTTGGCGTCTTCTATATAATACAAATACTATTTTTACTATCAGTTACACATATTTTTTGTAATATTGTAACGGTAACATGAAACTATAATAGCATGTATATATTCTAGCTAGATCTATATGGGACTCGTAATTTAGAAAAAAAATTGTGAAGAAATGTCTAAAAACACAATTTTTACGAAACTTTAAATAAGATCATTAAATTTTCAATCTTTCAGGGAAAAAAATTGTTGTACAAGCCCTAACAATTCTTATTTTTTAATACATTTTTAATACGTATTTTTTAATATGCATTAAGTTTTCCTAAATTAAGCCCTTTGTCACCCTCTAATAAAAGATGTGCATATATGAAAATAAAGTGTAAATATATCAGTCAGGTGCTTTCTATAAGGATTTACCAATGCGCACATTATTATAGTACAATAAATCACCCCATCCCTGACCGCACACAGTGAAATTTATTTCGGAGGTTAAGGGTGGGTTGTAGGTCTGAAAATTTGACATTAGTCTTGTCATCAAAGATGTGCTATATTTTTAACTCATTTGAATGATGGTAAAAAGTTCGAAGTAAAATACCAATAGGCTTTGTGGTATCAAAGACCACACAAAAATATTGAACATCCTGCAAGAAATAATTAAATCATTTCAAACATCAGTAAATACAATTTAATCACATAGTTCTAATAACTATATAATTTTTACCGGCATAAGGAAAACTATTATGCCATTTATAAAGTTCTATTTATATACGTCAGCTACTTGGCTTATTTTACGTCATGAGTTTTTTGTTGTCACTAAACTTACTTGATCAGTATATAGATTAATTTTAATATGAATATGTGTATCTATTATTTGTTATAAATAACAATAGATTGCATTTCCTGCTGAAGTCTGCATTCCACCGAAGTTTTGGGTGACCATATAGGTTGGGTCAGTTAATGCTACATTTATTTGATTATTATATATATAATCAGTTAGCTTTGTTTCCTAGCCTAGAATAATGTCCGTGTTCTTAGTTGTATGTTAAATGCGCTCTGAGCTTACATTATGTTTGTTGGCAGCGCTATAGAAATATTATTATTATTATTACATATTTCAATTATGCTACTATTTTTTAAAGATGTATTTTTATGATTTTAGTTTAATAAATAGTATTTGTTAATATAATATGTTTTTACTGAAATAAATAGTATTAGTTAATATAATATGTTTTTACCAATTTAATGATTTGGAAAAATATAGTTTTTGGCGTGTTTGTCTTGCATGATATTTCTTTTGAGATATTTCTTTACAACATTAAAAAAATTCTTTTATCTAAATACTCTTTTTTTTTCTTTAGCTTGCTGTTTATCTTAAAAAGAATACGTAAAATTAATTACTCATTTATTGTCATGTCGATTTTGGCGGTAAAAAAAACTATTCTAAGATTAAAAAGAATTGTTTAAACAAATATTTTGGCTTAAATGTTGTGTTACAATAAAATATTTGAATTAATGTGTTACGAATAAATTTATGAACCTTTAAGCAGACTAAAGTTCTTCCTAACATATTTTAACACCGCAGAGTTGTGGGCCCACCTGTATTTTCATGAGATCCACGAGTTCTTTTAAATATAGGAAGGAGGAGGGAGGGCGACATATCAAGGTGCAGTTACTGAGTCGTAAAAGAATAAGACAGAAAGAGGCAGTAGATATTGGTAGAGATTGAAAGTTGAAAGACATAACCCAAAATAGTGAGGCCGGCTGGTCCTGCGGTTAGTTCACCGGACTGTCAACTCAGCCGACACGTCGCGGGTTCTATCCTGGCCGCCGACAGATCCCTGTCGCCTTGCAGGAATTTTTGGTCTAGTGGACGTAAAAAATCATGTACACATTAAGCATGCTAAAATAGCATGAATAAAATCGTTATATAAATAACCATTATTATTATTGTTTAATGGACTCGGATGATAGATTTGTATGATTTAGGTAATATTCGTGGTTATAGACTTTTTATGTAATATTATTTGAAATTTACATCTTAACGAATCTGTGTAAATAAAGCAATATAAATAAAACGATCAATACTGTTAACTGAGGTTAGGAGGATATTATTAAGACCTTACATAAATATACGATAGTCGCAATAAAAAAAACAACAGAGTGCACTATTTTAACATTAGCTTATATTTCAAAGACTAATGTCTTAATTAAGCCGATACAACCTTAACATAACAGCTTTTTAAAACACTAGACTAGAGATGAAAATAACATCCCGTTACTTTACATGTTCTAAACTTTTCTCTAAAAGCGGTCATCGCAGCTTTCTTGAAGTCTGTTACTATAATCTTTGGAACAATCAAGCGAGGGACAATACTAGATAAGCGACGACGTAACTTTATCCCCTTGACCGTTTTATTATTTTATCTTCAAACGTAGTAATCATCATTTGGAATATCACAGACTAATTAATATTCTGCTAATTAGTACAAAAAATCGTCACAGGAGGGGGCACTTAAGTATACCTTAAGATAACAGCTAAAATTGGCATCCGTGCACTACTTATTGCTTTAGAAAGGATTAAGTGTCTGGGGATTAAGTGACCTGTCACTATTGAAATATTACTAGAGTAGGCCTACTTTTTGTTTTACTGAAAATTTTCAGAGAAGCAAAAAAAACAACAAAATGCAGGAGGTGAAAATTTACAATCATTGTTTTTTTTTATAGGAAAAACTAAATGTATTTCCCGAGGAATAAACAGTTGAGCAGTCGACCATGACCTATGCCACCTTTAAAAGGTAAATAGCTCAAGTCAGTGATAACTTACAAAGAAGAGCCAGATATTTCAACCTGGGTTATCACATTCTTTTTTTCAAAAGAGCAACCGTTTCACAACTTCTAAAAACTTAACTAAAAAATTCATTAATATAGTCTTGTATAGACACTGGACAAAAGAGAAGATAACTACGCAGAAATATTTAGAGTTCTTGCGCCATTAGAAAAAACTACAACTATATTTAAGGAGGTTAAAAAAGCATATGAATAAATTATGTAAATATTGTGTTTCATTTACAATCTTTGCATTTGCTTAATATATTGACAATAATATCGAAAACAAAACAATTAACAATCATAGAGCAAAGAAACTCATTGGCAGGAATTAAAAATTGATATTATTCACACATTGGGAGATAAGTCATTATCTTATCCTTTGTATCTCCGTATACGTCTACCCACCCCCCCTTTTCCCCTGGGCCCCACCCCGCAAAAGTCGGCGGTACTAATTGTTCACCTACACCCACTCCTAATTTCCCCCCCCAATAGTCAATCCTTTATGCAAGTATATTTCAAACCAGCCAACCAGAACATATGTAATTCTAAACTAATGTAGCTATCAAATCAAATTGACCACTGATCACGTGACTAAACTTCACGAAAGCGCGCTTAACTAGTTTTAGGGCACTTCGGCTCAAGCGTTAGGTGGAGAAGGTTGTTCGATCCTAGCCTCCACTTATTCAGTTTGTTCCATAGGATATACCGCCTGCATGTGTATAGATATATATTTTGTCAGTATAAGTATTTTCATGAACACAGCTACGTTTGCCTAATGATTGGATAACCTAGCAGTACCATGTGTTGAGTGTTAACTGAAGCCTGTGCAAATTCGTATATGTATCTTACCATTGAGTGAAGAATTGAAATGATAATAAACACCTGAACTTAACCAGCGATTTATTTGCCTACTTAGAACTATCTGTTGTGTCCGTCATAATATCTAACGAGCCAGAGAGAGAAATAATAATTATTCCAGGGCGATTCCAGTCACGGTAATTCATACCCCACGACGACCTGCCACCACTACCCCACTCACCTACGACTCCGCACCCCTCTCATTGTCTAACTTCTGCCAGGTTGATGTCCTAATCCTAAACACACCTTGACAATGGTCTAAGTCTAGTGTTTTAAATTATAAGTTACTGCTTTTCCTGTTTTGTTTAGGCAACCCATTCCATGCCCGGATTCCAATCGGGAATTAAGAGTTCTTATATGTAATAGTTCTAGCTTAAAGGGTAAGAAAAGGTTTTGGTCCTTATTTTTATCTGAGCGTTGTAGGAGATTGTTATTGGGCTGTATTTCTAAGTTTGAATTTGATGCCTTATGTATTATACTACTTCACGCTTTGCCCTTCTGCCCTCTAGTGTTTCTAGGTTTAGTGATTTAACTTTTGGTGTTACTCTTGTCAGCTGTGCATATTTGCTAGTAATAAACCTTGCAGCTCTTCTCTAAATTTGTTCTAATTTTTTTATGTTTTCTTTAGTTGATAGGTCTCATACATAACATTTATATTCTAGTATAGATCTATTTAATGGAAGATAGCATTTTAGTTTAATATTTTTATTACATTTTTAAAATTTCCTTTGTATGAAGCCTAATGATCATTTGACAACTCGCACAAACGCTATGTATATTTATTTAAGGATAAAATATCATTATATTTTATTGCTGAATTAGTTAATTGACGTTGGACAGTCCTCCCTGCACAGGAATCGACCCTACCGCATGCCGTGAGGAAGAGGGGGTGGGCAGGAAGGAAGAAAAAAAAGTACGTAACGGCCAAAGTTCTAATTATTGTACCAGTGCTTGTTCATTTTGGATAAGGGTCGAGCGTACCTACGGCATACGGTGACCAATTAGGGTTGATCTGAAACGATGACAAAAGCTATTTATAGCAAACTAGTTTGTTTTTGTCCGGGTGTGTCACGCGGACTCTCAGAACCACGTGTACTGGACGCCTTGATAATTTCGGTATGGTTGTCCGAATCTAAAAATAATTGGCGACGTCCTGCGATCTGTGACGTTTCACCGGACCAACTCTCGCCACAACACATATAAGAGTTTGTAACGCATTAGAATAAATGAAAAGTCGTGATGCAGTATGGGAAATGTTTTTTCTTTTAAAGCGTAATGAAACCTTGTTTTTTTACATTTTCGATAATGTATTTATCAGTAATTTAATTGCTGCATAGACAGGGTAAAAAATTCGTTTGCCCCGAAATCCATAGTTTGATAATCCTATACATGATTTAGGATGTTGTTTTTGTTTTCATATTTTTTTGTTGTGTTTTTTTTTTGTCATTGCTTATAGTATTATTTTTGGCCATGTCAACCCGGCCGTTTGTTGTAAGTTTTCACTTAAGCTATTTACTTCTAAGAGTTGGCATGGCAGGTCAAGGTCGGCTGCTCAGCGGTTAGCCCAATTCCTCGGGAAATGAAATACTTTCTGATTTTCCTAAAACAAAATTACTGGTACATTTTGCACCTGCTGAATAGTTGTTTTTCAATCTAAGTTTTGTTACGTGCAGACTGTTCAGTGTCAGCTCTTATAAAATCATTGTGGCCTTGATCAGGACTCAACCAGGAAAAACAGGATTTAGGAATATTAATAAAAATAATTATGCTTGTAAAAACCAGTCATTAGTTTTTACATATTTTTTATTTGAAATAAAAATTACATTACATACGTATTTGACTCAGACGGCTTTTGTCTTTTATGTTTTTCTGGGTTGTCGTTATCCAACATTTTGGGCTTTCTTTGAAGCACATGCAATGCTAGTCTGCACATTTTCGGAATTTGGGATTTTACGAAATAGGCCTAGACAGGCTATATTTAATCAATATACATCACAGACTTAAATAAATTGATAAATTACATTGAAAGCCAAACGATCCAAAAGATAACTTTTTAAGACAGAAACAAAGTTAGTCAAAATCTACAATCTGTAGGAAGTAGATAAGCATTTAAAGAATGAAAAGTAAATAAGTAAAAAAGGAAAGTCCAACTACAAGTCACTTTATAGTCATAAGATCAAATAGTCTTAGTGTATTTTTCGGCGACTAATTTCCAGGTTATTGGTGATGGCGGGTGGTGAGGGTTATAGAGGGATGAGTGAAGAGAGTTGTATACATTTGAACACATTTCACACTTTCAAACACATAATGAGTTTTAAACCTTAAAATAGCTTTTTCTCTATAACTGTATACTTTTTAATGTATACACTTTATCCTTTCTCCATATTTCTGTAGGCAGTCTATATCTTTTTTCTAAAGGTCTACTTGTCAATATAAATTCTATGTAGACTATATATTTTTCATGTAGGCCTATATGTTTATTTTTTATATTGGACACTATTTGTTTATGCATATTTATCAAAGTCCCCTCCCAATGTGTGAATAATATCAATTATTAATTCCTGCCAATGTGTTTCTTTGCTCTATGATTGTTAATTGTTTTGTTTTCGATATTATTGTCAATATATTAAGCAAATGCAAAGATTGTAAATGAAACACAATATTTACATAATTTATTCATATGCTTTTTTAACCTCCTTAAATATAGTTGTAGTTTTTTCTAATGGCGCAAGAACTCTAAATATTTCTGCGTAGTTATCTTCTCTTTTGTCCAGTGTCTATACTAGACTATATTAATGAATTTTTTAGTTAAGTTTTTAGAAGTTGTGAAACGGTTGCTCTTTTGAAAAAAAGAATGTGATAACCCAGGTTGAAATATCTGGCTCTTCTTTGTAAGTTATCACTGACTTGAGCTATTTACCTTTTAAAGGTGGCATAGGTCATGGTCGACTGCTCAACTGTTTATTCCTCGGGAAATACATTTAGTTTTTCCTATAAAAAAAAACAATGATTGTAAATTTTCACCTCCTGCATTTTGTTGTTTTTTTTGCTTCTCTGAAAATTTTCAGTAAAACAAAAAGTAGGCCTACTCTAGTAATATTTCAATAGTGACAGGTCACTTAATCCCCAGACACTTAATCCTTTCTAAAGCAATAAGTAGTGCACGGATGCCAATTTTAGCTGTTATCTTAAGGTATACTTAAGTGCCCCCTCCTGTGACGATTTTTTGTACTAATTAGCAGAATATTAATTAGTCTGTGATATTCCAAATGATGATTACTACGTTTGAAGATAAAATAATAAAACGGTCAAGGGGATAAAGTTACGTCGTCGCTTATCTAGTATTGTCCCTCGCTTGATTGTTCCAAAGATTATAGTAACAGACTTCAAGAAAGCTGCGATGACCGCTTTTAGAGAAAAGTTTAGAACATGTAAAGTAACGGGATGTTATTTTCATCTCTAGTCTAGTGTTTTAAAAAGCTGTTATGTTAAGGTTGTATCGGCTTAATTAAGACATTAGTCTTTGAAATATAAGCTAATGTTAAAATAGTGCACTCTGTTTTTTTTTTTATTGCGACTATCGTATATTTATGTAAGGTCTTAATAATATCCTCCTAACCTCAGTTAACAGTATTGATCGTTTTATTTATATTGCTTTATTTACACAGATTCGTTAAGATGTAAATTTCAAATAATATTACATAAAAAGTCTATAACCACGGATATTACCTAAATCATACAAATCTATCATCCGAGTCCATTAAACAATAATAATAATGGTTATTTATATAACGATTTTATTCATGCTATATTAGCATGCTTAATGTGTACTAGATTTTTTACGTCCACTAGACCAAAAATTCCTGCAAGGCGACAGGGATCTGTCGGCGGCCAGGATAGAACCCGCGACGTGTCGGCTGAGTTGACAGTCCGGTGAACTAACCGCAGGACCAGCCGGCCTCACTATTTTGGGTTATGTCTTTCAACTTTCAATCTCTACCAATATCTACTGCCTCTTTCTGTCTTATTCTTTTACGACTCAGTAACTGCACCTTGATATGTCGCCCTCCCTCCTCCTTCCTATATTTAAAAGAACTCGTGGATCTCATGAAAATACAGGTGGGCCCACAACTCTGCGGTGTTAAAATATGTTAGGAAGAACTTTAGTCTGATTAAAGGTTCATAAATTAATTCGTAACACATTAATTCAAATATTTTATTGTAACACAACATTTAAGCCAAAATATTTGTTTAAACAATTCTTTTTAATCTTAGAATAGTTTTTTTTACCGCCAAAATCGACATGACAATAAATGAGTAATTAATTTTACGTATTCTTTTTAAGATAAACAGCAAGCTAAAGAAAAAAAAAGAGTATTTAGATAAAAGAATTTTTTTAATGTTGTAAAGAAATATCTCAAAAGAAATATCATGCAAGACAAACACGCCAAAAACTATATTTTTCCAAATCATTAAATTGGTAAAAACATATTATATTAACTAATACTATTTATTTAAGTAAAAACATATTATATTAACAAATACTATTTATTAAACTAAAATCATAAAAATACATCTTTAAAAAATAGTAGCATAATTGAGATATGTAATAATAATAATAATATTTGTATAGCGCTGCCAACAAACATAATGTAAGCTCAGAGCGCATTTAACATACAACTAAGAATACGGACATTATTCTAGGCTAGGAGACAAAGCTAACTGATTATATATATAATGATCAAATAAATGTAGCATTAACTGACCCAACCTATATGGTCACCCAAAACTTCGGTGGAATGCAGACTTCAGCAGGAAATGTTATCTATTGTTATTTATAACAAATAATAGATACACATATTCATATTAAAATTAATCTATATACTGATCAAGTAAGTTTAGTGACAACAAAAAACTCATGACGTAAAATAAGCCAAGTAGCTGACGTATATAAATAGAACTTTATAAATGGCATAATTGTTTTCCTTATGCCGGTAAAAATTATACAGTTATTAGAACTATGTGATTATATTGTATTTACTGATGTTTGAAATGATTTAATTATTTCTTGCAGGATGCTCAATATTTTTGTGTGGTCTTTGATACCACAAAGCCTATGGGTATTTTACTTCGAACTTTTTACTATCATTCAAATGAGTTAAAAATATAGCACATCTTTGATGACAAGACTAATGTCAAATTTTCAGACCTACAACCCACCCTTAACCTCCGAAATAAATTTCACTGTGTGCGGTCAGGGATGGGGTGATTTATTGTACTATAATAATGTGCGCATTGGTAAATCCTTATAGAAAGCACCTGACTGATATATTTACACTTTATTTTAATATATGCACATCTTTTATTAGAGGGTGACAAAGGGCTTAATTTTGGAAAACTTAATGCATATTAAAAAATACGTATTAAAAATGTATTAAAAAATAAGAATTGTTAGGGCTTGAACAACAATTTTTTTCCCTGAAAGATTGAAAATTTAATGATCTTATTTAAAGTTTCGTAAAAATTGTGTTTTTAGACATTTCTTCACGATTTTTTTTCTAAATTACGAGTCCCATATAGATCTAGCTAGAATATATACATGCTATTATAGTTTCATGTTACCGTTACAATATTACAAAAAATATGTGTAACTGATAGTAAAAATAGTATTTGTATTATATAGAAGACGCCAAACTTATTTGTTATTATCTATGATGAACTATTTTTTTCTTATATAGCGTTCCACAAACAATGGTCACAGACAATACGCCAAGGAGAGTCATTTTGAATGCGTTTTGAAGAAAATGATATAGCTTAGTTTGCCACAACTACTCTAATTGTTGACTCACTGGCAAATGCATTTAGTTTTTCTTAGAGTTAAAAGATTGCCAATAACTCTTCACCAATTTCCATATAGATTTTTCACTTTTCGGCATGTATTGGCTAAACATTCCCTTGATTGCAAATATTTTTTCTTCCAAATGCCCCGGATCGGTTATGGAACATTTTAGAATATTCCACCCTTTCTCTTCATTTTCAAGCACACCCTTTAGAGATTTCCACGTTTCGCGTGGTGAATTCTTCACTTTCAGGATTTCTATTTCAGTTTTGTAAAAATTAAGCCGTTGATAAATCTCTGCAATATGATGTGATTGACTTTTCTCACGCGAAACATTCCCTTCTCTAAAAACTCCTTGCTGAGACCGCCCACTTATATCTCGCCCTTCTGTGCCAGATTCACTAAATGCTCTTCTATATCTACCTGTACATCTGTCGACAGAAGAAGACTTTTCGGCTTGGCTTGATGATGTATATGCATCTTCAAGGAAATCAAAATCGTTTACCTCATTATCATGTTGATACAGAGGATGCTGATATGACGCATTTGTTGAAATGCCTACTTTATCCAAAGCCTCCTTCGTGTTTTCTTTCCTTTTTTTAATTGGCAAACAAGTTTTTAATTTGTTGTTGATCTCCATGCGTAACACTTTGATTTCTAAATAAGACTGTTTAATATTGTCTGGATCCCCATACTCATCAAGTAATTTCTGCTCAAATGCATTGACATCGTTCAACACATCCGTATACGACATGAACTGTTTATCCGTGTCTGCACTTACTGGAATGTCGGCCATTTTGGTTCTTGTTTTACTAATGAAACTCTTTGTTTCTTCCAAAATTTTTGGAGCATTTGTTTCAATTATCAGTTTTTGCATATCTTTAAAAGCTGCAGCGAATTCCTTTTTAGAGTAGCTTTTGTCTTTTGAAATAAACTCTAAAAGCTGATTCACTTGTAACTCATTCAAACTTGGATCCTTTGTTCTATTATTAAACAGTACACATCTGGCATTGCATTCTTCTAACAAATCTTTTATTTGACCTTCCTGTTGCTGGCACCATTCCTTAAAACTCAAATTCTCGTCTTCGTTATCAGCATCAAAATTATCTCCATGAGTAATTATGCAGACACCATAATCTCTAATGACATTTTTACCAAGAATCCCTTTGAGAGTTTTGATAAAATCACTTTCTTGTTTTGTAAACCTTGCTCCGTACTTAAGCACAATCAATAAAGCTGAGAATCTGTAGTCACACAACTTTAGACCTTTCTCTATAATTCGTATTGATGTTTGGAGAATCTCTTCAGGGCTTTTATCTGTGTCCACGCCTGGTCCATCTACAACACTCACTTTTACATCTTTAATACTACCACATTCCATTGTGGAGTCTGAACATTGGGCTGAGGTGCTGGCAGTTGTCTTGAATACTTGTCTTCCAAGGATGGAATTCCCAGTCGCACTTTTACCATTCCCGGCGCTGCCTACAAGGAGTAGCGTAACTTCATTGGACAGGTGAGTCTATAAGAAGTAAATAACTCGAATTGAAAAGAATACAAATCTAACAACAATATAATTTAACATTATTTTAGTTTATATTTCTATCAACAATCTTAATAGTTTTACAGCTATAAAATTTTGTTTGAATATTATACTTTTCTGTTTACCTGATCTGGTGTCTTCATACAAGAATTGTCACTTCCTTCCTCAAGTTTTTGTCTTTTAGGCCCTCTGTGAAGTGCTGCTCGTTTTTCGAAGAAATCCATTTTTTCGTGTACATCTTTCTTCAAATCTCTCTTATCATCATTGCTAGTATCAAGGAAGGTTAATGTTTCTTTATATAAATCTATCAATTCTGTTTCTTTATTCTCAATTTTCTTTTTCATTTCATCAATTTCTGAGTCTGTAACAACTAAAGTTTTCTCAACTCTGCCAGAAACATCAACAATACGGTCACGTGCATTCATTTCGATTTCATTAACCACATAGTCTGGCTTTTGGCTGTGCTGTGTGGTTAATAAGGAAGTGCTGTCTTTTTTTCTATTTGTTGATGTCTGTCTCTCACTTACATCAGACATTTCTACTTCTGAAGATGTGAATTGGTCAGTGGGATGACTGTCAGAATCAGACCTAACCATAATGGTATTTTCTACATTGGACATCTCTAGACTGTAACTACTTCTTGCATCAGTTCTTTCACTTTCAATATTCTGACTTTGAAATTCTTCTTTTGATTTGCATACGTATTCACTGGAGAGTTTGGATTGAGTTCCGAAATCATGGGGGAAAGATTTGGAATGTTCCTCTGGTTCCGATTCTGTCTTTTGTAAATAGTATGCTTGTGATGGTTCATGGCACTCACGTTTTCTTTGAGATAAAAGTTTTCTTAATTCTGACCTTGATGGTTCGTTAAGCTTGTAGTTTTCACATGTATATTTTTGACCATTTTCTTTATTTAGATATTTTACTTTTCTTATCAAGTTGTGAACCTGCTCTTTTTTTTCTTTATCTGTTGTGGCTCTGTTATTGTTATTAAACAAGACACACCTCTTATTACATTCTTTAAAAAGTTCTTGCATACTTCCAGATTGTTGCTGAAACCACTCCTCAACACTTTTAAATCGTTCTTTTCCTGCATCTAAGTCTCTTTGAAAATGATCTCCAAATGTCAAAATACAAATGCCAAAGGATCGAAAGACATCTGTGCCGAAAATAGCTTTCGTTCGGTCAACCACTTTGAAATCGTCAATTCCATATATGTCTCCATATTTGAGTACAATGAGAAATGTCGAGATGCCTTCTACTCCGGAATGTTTTAGAGCCAGTTCAGCACTACTAAAGTCTGCTTTGTCTTCGCATTGGCATATGTCCAATCCATCAATCACTGTTAGTTTACGTGCTTCTACATCGGCTGTTTCCTTGACAGGGCTGGAAACATCTTGCAAGTCGATATTAGTCGAGACAATAAAAACTTTTTTCCCTAAAATGCTGTTTCCAGTGGCACTTTTACCACTACCTGATTTCCCCAAGAGTACAAGGGTCATCATTTTCTCGATTTGCGTGCGTCTGACCTCTTGTTTAAAAATGTCTGTAAGGAAGATACAATTGCAAATGACCCAATTGTTGATTATTATCTTAAAATGTACACACTAGAATTATTTCTATAAAGAAAATTATTGCGTCCTCTGAATATCTGTGGTTTTATTAATTAAGGTGATGATCCATAAGAATTACAAAAATATCCTGTAGGGAAAGAAAGAGAGGAAGAAAAAGAAGTAAAAGAGAAATTGGGAAAACGATATAAAAGAGTGAGCCGGGTTGTCTTGTTATTAACACATAAAGGGTGGCACAATACCCTGAGTGGCAATGCTGCCCAAACGAGCCACGTGAAGGAGATGTTTTTCCGTTATAGCCCAGCTAACCCATTACGCGGTCAAATACTATTAGAAAAACTAAACAAATTATCTGGCTTTGTAAGTGAAAATAGAATAAGAGAAGTGTTTTATCTCTATAACCTCATGTATACAATATATTATTATACTGTTGTTTGGTAATACTAAATGGCAGGTTTGAATAGTTAAAGTATAAATGTTTAGTCAAATACATACAATTCAATAGGCATTACATTAATGTATGCCTTTATTCTTGTGTGTGTATGTATATATATATATATAATGTATATATATATATGTGTGTGTGTGTGTGTGTAAGTGTGTGTGTGTGTGTGGATATAGAGAGATATAGGAACATAAATATTGATAGAAAGAGAGATAGATTAATAGACAAATAGATAGTTATATAGATAGTAATGATAAAGATCAACAATGGATAGATAGATAGATAGACAGATATATAGATAGATAGATACATAAATAGATAGATAGATAGATAGATAAATAGATAGATAGATAGACATATAGATATATATATAGATAGATAGATAGATAGATAAATAGATACATAAATAGATAGATAGATAGATAGATAGATAGGCAGATAAATAAATATATAGATATATAGATAAATAGATATATAGATAGATAGGCGAATATATATATATATATATATATATATATATATAGATAGATAGATAGTAGATAGATAGATGTATAGATAGATAGATAGACATAGATGTATAGATAGATAGATAGATAGATAGATAGATAGATAGATAGATAGATAGATAGATAGATAGATAGATAGATAGATAGATAGATAGATAGATAGATAGATAGATAGATAGATAGATAGATAGATAGATAGATAGATAGATAAATAGATAGCGACATAAACAGTTACAGAACTTAAACTGTAACCTAAGCAAAAACAAGAACAAAATATATTACTTAAGGTAAATAAAAAATATATACATACCTCGCTGTATAATATACTTTGGTCTAGTGACGACTTTGCATGGTGATAAGCCTATATGATGTCTCACTCTCTCTCTCTCTCTCTCTTTCTCTGTGCACAGCTCTTGTTCGGCCCTTGTTTTCCAAAGAAATTGATTTTCTTGCTTACAAAAAGCCTTTTCTTTAACGAGAAATAAACTGCGTCACAAACCGAGTCACTAACGACATCGGGAATTCCCCTTTTGTCTTGAGATTTTCTCCGAAATGTACAGAGGCGTTTCAACTAGGTAATACCTAATAAAGAATGAACACAAATAGAAACAATGTAATTATAGTCGACGTAAAACTGATATCGAAATGTTCAGGTCTAAACGATACTTATTTACTAAAATAAAAACCTTGTGAACATTTTTAAAAGTAGCCTATGGCTTTTAAAGTCTAGATCATATGAATTTGTATGTAAAATATGTTGTTTATATTTGTCATATGTCTCCATTGGGGAATGTTATAGGCCTACAGTATTAGTATTAGGATTTAATATAGTGTACATCCAAGTTTGTTACAGATAAAAGTATATTCTTTGTCTTTGTTCATAATAGAGAGTTAAGAAAAAAAGTCCAATACTAGTGCTGACTTGCAAGGTGGCTATGGCTTGCTTCAGTTCACAATATAGTTTGCTGTTAAGGAAAGTTTCATTATATGTTTTCCCTCAACTTGGTAGGACCTGTCCTTAGCCTATCGTTAACATATGTTAAAAAATTACCAGAAAGTTTGTGATAAGTAGATAAGCCTCGTTTTTTTTTTTTTGGCGTGGTTATGATACAGCTCCGGCCATCTTTGGGCTTCTTACATTTTAAGTCTCTCAAAACTGTTGCAAATGCAGTACACTTAAAAAATATAACAAAGCTATATAATGAAGATTAGCAAAGGTCACACAAAAGAGTCCTCGAGAATCCAGCCCTTAATTTTTTTAGAGTTATTATCTTGTACTACTATTTCATCTTAATGTCCAATAACATATGACCCAAATAAAATTGTTTATAGTTGTACTGTATCTTTTCCAGGGAATTATCTTCGTTTATTATAAGTTCATAGGCACTCTTATTCATATAAAGGTGGCTAACATGATTTATTATTGTAAAATGCCTTCTTTTTGTTCTAAAGCGCCGTGGTTTTATTTTCCAAGAAATGTAAATAGGTCACCAACATTGCACGTCAGGTGTTTCATATCAACACTTTTAACTTTTACCTTGAACTTTCTCCAAGTGCTAAACGTGTTTAGATCCACATTTCAGAGTGACTTTTTAATTTTCTAAGAAGGTATATCTCCTCAAGGTAACCTGGATGAACGTGACAAAGAACACTTTTATCTTTGCAATAATGCATTGTCTCGATTTTGGGTATCGCTGGGAATACTGTTTGTATTGTGGTGACTTATGTTAGCTCAGTTATTCTCACGTTCCAAAGCACAGTATATCTTTCTATATCATCATCCATAGGCGTAGCCACGGGAATGGGGATGGGAAGGCATCGCCGCCCAAACCCACATATATTTCCATAATCGACTTGAAGGTCTAAAGCAACACAAAACCAAACTTAGAGAGGACATAAAAAAAAGTCTAAAAGTTATTGACTATATTGGTTACGTTATTTTCCCCAAGTCTGTCTTGAATGCCAGGTATAGATACTTTATAATATAATATAAATGTGGTAATAGGCAACTGGAAGCCACGAAGCACCACCCACACCAATTAGTTAATGTTTCTAAATGTGAGAGTGTGTTGTTGTCCCGAAACATGATTATACATTATGCATGTTGACAGACGCATATTTTATAATGGATCAATAAGTAAATAAAGATTACGGTACGTGATTTTTTGGGTAACTGTTGTGGATACTATGGGGGACCAGTAATTTAAATCAATTAACATTTGTCGTTTTAGAATTTTTCTAGAAGGTAAGAACAAATGTATGGCCGTTTTAATTATTGTTACTGTTTTTGTTATTATTGATGACATTTTGTGGTGGATAAATGTTGAGACTTAGCTTGCCTACGAGAACTTACTTTTAGCTACATATAGGCCTACAAGTTATTGAACAAGTCATCTAAAGTGTAACATATTTGTATAAGATTATTTGGACCAGAGTAGAGAGGAGTTTTAATATTTGCTCATTTTAAATAAACTATTATTGAGTTAATGAGCATGTTTTATGTAGTAAATCGTTTTTATATAATATAGAAAAGAAATCAGAGGTATCTGACTATAGTAAAATAAATCTTTTTAATGATTTTTTAAAATATTTTATCATAGATAAGCAATCTGGACAATCCATTATATTTAAAAGTATACATGAACAACTATATTATATTTAGAAGTATACACGAACAACAAGATTATTTTAGAAGAATACATGAAACTTCTTTTTATTAAGGGTATATTGAATTAAAATAATTATAAATTTTAAAAATTTCTTTTATGAATGTAAAAAGTATAAAAAAACTAATAAGTACAAACAAGTATCTATTATTTTATAAACACTACTATTAAATAAATGAGAGCTCTGATAGAGAAATATAAATGATACAAACTTTAATGCAGATTTAAGTTAAACTATTTAGTAATGTACAGTATAAGTCACTAATGCTGTCGTAAAATGGAATTAAAAGTCATTCTGGACTAAAATAAATCAAGTTGAATTAACGACTGATTACTACTGCTTGAGGGGTGCTTAGGCCGACTGGCGTATCGAAGGTCGTGGGTTCGAATCCTGGTGAAGACTAGGATTTTAGTTTCCTGAACTCAAGGGTGTCCCTGAGTCAATCCAGATCTGATGGGTACCTGACATTAGTTATGGTAAATTAAAGGCAGCTGGGCATTGTGCTGGGATCCAATTGTATGTCGTGTAATGCATAGGCCTATGGCGACATTGCAACGCATCTCTAGCTATGAGCCTACGAAACTGTACAGAACTATTCATTGTGGTATATTTAAATGTTTGGTGATAAAAGCGAGTGAAAAAGTAGATCGAAGTCGTTAAAATATATATATTATAAAGAAATAAGTGATATAAACAAAATATTAGATTGAGGGTTGAACTAGAAAAAAAAAATGTGGAAGATATCGACAAAGAGATAAAGAGTCATATGTGCACACATATAGATTGTCAAATAGATATATACATATATATATATATAATATATATGTATATATATATATTCTTATTGAATGCCTTGTGGTCATGTGACTTATTTATCTAAATATAAATTTAATGCACTTCTAAAACATATAGACAAATTACATATAAAAAAATATTACGCTTGTATGTGCATATATTTATATTAATATGTTCATCCAAACTACCAAGTTACATGTTATTATCGTTTAAATATAAGCTTTCCCAAAAGCGTTAAAGCAAAAGGCACAACTGCTGTTAGCAGCGTCGATCCAATGTCTTTAATTATCTCCCACGTTGAGTTTTCTTTAGCTTCCATATACTCATCTTGAACCTCTTGCGTCTCTTCCTGGAGCTTTCTCTCCATTTCTCTAATCTTAGCTTTGTTGGCCTCGTCTTCCTGTTCCATCTGTTTGATCTTCATATCAATCTCAGCTTTTCTCTTCTCTTCGTCAAGTTGCCGCAGTTTCTCTCTTTCTTCTCTCAGCGCCTCGAACTTTTGTCTATGCTCTTCTCGGATCGCCTGGATCTTCATGGCTTTCTCCGTGTTCTCAATCTGATCATCGACACACTTCACAATGTGGTGCGCATTCTTGATGATGTCCGCAAGGGAGCCGGTACCTTTGTCCTGAGCTCTCACGCTATCCAGATGCGTTTCCGCACGCGTGTGCAAGCTCTTCAGATTTTCAATCTGCTTACTGGGGTCGTCGAGCTGGACTTTACTCAACTGCTGCAGAATGAGACCGGCTTCTTTCATGCTCTCTTCTTGAATCAATGGAAGTTTTGCGTCCACTAAAGCTTTGTTTCGTAGACCTTCTGCCGCCCGAAAGTGATCATCAGTATATCTTAAATGCAGATAATTTAAGTTATCAACATGCCATAGAAGGTCATCTATTTGACGTGAGATCTTAGCTTGATCCTTTGTTCTGTTGTCGAACAAAACAATTCTACCATTGCATTCAGTGAGAAGGAACTGAAACTCACCCTTCTGACTAGCGCACCATTCACTAAACGGTCGCGATTCAGTTTCTTCAGGATCATAGTTATCTCCACCTGTCATAATTAAAATGCAATGCTTGGAGACAAAATCATTCCCAAAAATATGTTTTAACAAATAAATTGTTTGTTTGTCTTCTTCGGTAAATCTCCCGCCAAAACGAACGACCAATAGAAAAGCATGGTAGCCTTTCGGGTTTTCGGCTATGGCATATCTCATGGCATCGATCACTAGATTTAAGGCCTCTTCCTTGTTCATGTCTGTGTCGCCTATGCCAGGTCCGTCTACGACCTTGATGACCCGACCTTTATACTCGCAGAAGTCCGACTGGGCATGCTTGGTCACTGATGTAAAGCTTGGGGAGCTCTTGAAAGATCTGCGTCCCAGAATGGTGTTTCCTGTGGTACTTTTACCATTGCCAGTTTTACCGATGAGAAGAAGGTCCAAATCAGACATTTTCAATAACCTGAAAATACATTGAACGTAAAGACATGTTTAAAATTTTAAAACGACTAAATTTAAAATATTGAGAATCAAACAAGTCTTTTTGTATAATAACGCTAAACCTTTATTATCGTAGTGACAGGTCAATGTATGCTATGACCATGTAGAGACACACGCGCGTATTAAATGTAAGCACGCAATAACTGGTTATGAATTTAATAAAACTTACTTTGAATACTTACAAAAATATCAACAACTATGTTATGTTTTTTGTTCCTAGCTAGTTCGACCGGAAAACCCAAACACTTTTTCTACTTTTGCCAGTGCGTCAACAAATTCAGGAACAAACACAGTAAATTGAAAAAAAGTTCCTGTTTCTACATAATTTAGATTAAATATAATCTTAGTTCCTGAATGGGCCAAAATAATTTGAATTTTTATTAAACTATTTAACACACTGACTAATACAATGTCATTATATTATATTTTAATTTTTTACCCCTAAACTCGTCGATGTCATGTATTGAATTTATCAAATATAAAATATTTGTATCAACAATATTTCTAGATCGGTTGCACTAAAGTCTTACCGTAAAATATTAACATGAAAAAGTATGGTCTATTCTTAATGGGTTAACCTACTATGTGAGTTTATTAAACTAAATCTAAACTAAACTATACATCATGAACAGTTTAACTGTATGCCTATAACTATAACTAACAATGATATAACTACGTCATAATCTACTTACCTAAGTATAAATCAGAAGTAAGAAGTAGAATAAAAATCGGTGGTATGTATATGAAATTAACAATACATTAATTTTAGAATATCAGTTCCACTAACAATATTAGATGTATGACATGTTTGTATGATAATATCGAGCCAATAAACTTAAGAGCTTTCTTCAAACGCTATCAGGAAATTCTATAATCTATTCCTGACAAGGGGAATGCCCAAAGTAATGTAAAGCTATTTCCCGAGAAAAATGTGTGTGCGAGCTGTCGCAAGAGAGTTTGAACGCGGCGTAGGATATTATATTTGAGATATAGTGCAACACACTCAGTGCCCTCGCATAGGGGGGAGGGGGGCAGGGGGGGGGCATATGCCCGGGTGAGGCACTTTCAGGGAGGCGGCAAATGTTGGCTAAATATGGCAAATATAGCACTAAACAAGCAGTTACAGTATGCAAGGGGGAGGCGTTGAAACTTTTGCCCTGGGGCGCCACATAAGCTTGTAAGGCATGGAACACACTGACTTTAATACTAACTTAACATCTAAAACGAAATGTCATAGTTACTATTTGTATAACTTTATAATAAGTTATCTCAAACCTGTTGGCATATACAGTGGCACATAAGGTAGTTCCGTTACATTTATATGTTTTACTCTTTATTTAGATTCGCTTTATTTAAATAAAGAATTAAAATATTTCATGGAACATTTTCTTTCGTTGTTTGTTATAAAATACATTTATTGTAATGTTATAAAAAAAATAATCTAATCAGACTAGTCTGAAGGTCTAAAGACAATTACACACTTAATTTATAGGATCACAATGCATGGTTATCAGTAGAAAATAGTGCTTTTAACTGATAGTTAGTTCTCAACAGTATCAAAGTACGTTTGCAGTAAGATAAACTTAATAACATGTTCTTACAAATACCCTCTAAGATACACTTTTCTTCTAATTTACAATATTTTCACCTAACTCTCCTGCTTGCACAGCCTCCCCCCCCCCCTTCCCCCATCGACCAGACGACCCTTCTGGTGATGTGTAGGCACTTCTGTACCCATGGGCTTCAAATATTAGCGAAGTGTGTAAACCACCGATATGCTTACATTGAGAGCACTCGAGTGGATTATAGCCCCTGTTGCGCGTCCGAGGATCATTGCACTACCAAGAGGGGCCGAGACTCTATGGGGGAGGAAGCAATCAGCGCAACACAGCCCCGTCTGAATCCCGCCCTTGTGTCTGGATGTCGAGACCTAGAGTCTATATACCGTGCGACAGTGGAGGTACACGAGCGAGCAACCACGATAAATGATCCTGTGGGAATTCCGCAAGTGGTGAGTGAAGTGTAGTTCATTTACTGTGGAGACCATACCCCGTGGTACGCAGGGAGACTATTCTCTGACAGGATCTTGGTGTGCACCCCCTGTTGATACGCCCCTTTGTATCGTTACGTCCCATACTCAAGAGTCGGAAGGCTCGTCCGGTATTTTTTATCAGTAATGTGTAGACTAAACTGATGCAGCCGCAGACAAACACTCGATATCAGTACCCTAACATGGGGGGGGGGGGGCAGAGGGGAGCATAGGCCCAGGGGCGACACATCCAGGGGGCGGCAAATGTAGTCTAAATATAGCAAATATAGCACTAGACAAGCAGTTACAGTATGCAAGGGGGCGGCGCTGAAACTTTTGCCCTGGGGCGCTACATAAGCTTGTAAAGGCTCTGCTTGATATTAATTCATGTGACAAAGTTGAATGTCTAATTTATATAGCATTTGATTAGTCTTAAAGTCATCCTGCTCTGCCTTTTTTTCTTTTTGGCCTCCTATTCGCTTTTTGTTCCAAATACATATTTGGCCACTAACTTCATACTAGTGTTTAAATGTTTGACAACTTCTGTTTGGGCTTAATTGATCTTTTATCTAGGATAACAATCTGTTCGACAGTTTAACCCTTACAGTCCCGGGCGCGTATATAGCGGAACTGAAGGCAGTATAGATAGAAGTAGGTCGGTACGGGAAGGGTTAAATTAACTTACACCAAAAACATAACAAATGCAACTTACTTCAAACGAAAAATGGTCATGTTGGGATATCCAGCAGTTAAAAAATATCACATAAAGACAACCTTTTCACAGCAGCTTCCTTTTTATATAGTCCAGCTTGCTGCATTTTGAAAAAGCCATCCACCTATCAAAGAGCTTAATCTAATTGCGTAATACTTCGATCCCATAATTTGCCTATATTTTGAAATTTTGAAATAGTTGGGTGCAATAACTTAAAATGTGGTAGGCTATCATCATCATCATCATTCCCATGACCGTTGTGGTCGTTGGGGGGAGCGAATGGACACCTCAGCAGTCAACTTTCTCCACTTTTGCCTATCTTGGGCGGTTGTCAATAGTTGAGTCAACTGCGGCCCTGTCCAATACTTTACGTTGTCCAAATCTAAGAACTATTTTGAAATGGTAGAAAAACAAAACAAAACAGCATTAACCTGAAACTAGACGAATAACTAGAAAGTAGTGACCTTATTAACTCCCCTGAAAACAAAAAACAAGAAATAAATAACATAGTAGAGGAAATAAATAAATATTAATACAATCTGCAACTAAAACATTTGGCACAAATCGATACCCTAATGATAAAAATAACCTAAGAAAAAATAAACCCTGGTCAACACACATGAAGTCGAAAGCAAAGATTATACCTTAAAGCAAGAAGAATGAATAATACCCTCAATACTAAAGGCTCACTGGAAAGATTAAAAAACACACAGTAAAACTACAAGCGTAAAATGAACACTGCTATAAATAATTATGAAAAAAAAGAGAAATAAAAAAAAAAAATTTTAATGAAAGAACCCAAAATAATATTGGCGTATCCTAAAGGATAAAAACAGAAAAGAAGATTATAATGAAATTAGTATTGGCGAATTGTTCCAATTTTTCAAAACCCAAAACGAAACGACAGATAACTGTTGCATGAACTCAATAAAAACCAATTTAACCGTACTTAACTTAGATACGACAAGGCTTAATGGTGAAGTAATATATAATGAAGTGTTATCAGCAATCAATAAAACAAGTAATAATAAAAGCTGCGGAAACGATACAATTTTTAATGAATATATAAAAAGCGCAAAGGTTATAATGATACCAATTTATGTAAAATTATTTAATGTTATCCTAAAAGATGGAATTTTCCCCGAAAGCTGGGGATGATATGTCCAATATATAAAAATAAAGGCAGCAAGACAAAGCCTGAAAACTTTAGACCAATTACCTTATTATCATGATTAGGTAAATTATTCTCATCTGTTCTTAATGCACAATTGGAGATGTTCCTTAAAGAGCACAACTTATTAAACGATAATCAAATGGGTTTTAGAGAAGGTTATTCAACGACTGAAGCATCCTTAATCCTATATGCGCTGAACTTTTTAATAAAAAATAAAGGAGACAAACTGTTTTGCGCGTTTATTGATCTCAAAAGAGCTTTCCCTACTATACAAAGAAGATTACTATGGGCGAAAATGCTAGACATAGACATAGATGAAATTTTTTTTTTAATGTATACAGGCGTTATATAGAGATATTAAATCGACAGTAAAACTAGATACAAAGCTGTCACCGTTATTTAACTTTGAAGCAGGACTAAGGGAGGGAGAACATTTGAGCCCGCTATTATTTTCTATCTTTATAAATGATTCTTATTTAGAACAAAAAGGCTCAAGTAGTTTAACTATCAGCTACGATAACAACGTAGAGATACTAAAAATATTCACACTATTATATGCTGATGACACTACAATCTTGGCTAAAACCTCAAAAGAATTACATAATAACTTAAAAAACATTTACAGTAACTACTGCAAGGAGAACTACTTAAACATAAATGAAGATAAGACCAAAAATATGATATTTGGAAGAAAGGGAAAGGTAGATGTAGATATTGCTTTTCCCAAAATAATTATTATATTAATGATTTAATTGATTTGATAATTATATTAAGACATTTGCATTTTATTACATTAATTATATAGTATCCATTATTAAAGTTGTATAGGTCAGTGCACACAATATATGTTGTGAAATCTTCTATAGAAAAAGATTAAGTTTTTGTTAAAAATACTTTTGGGCTAAACTAGGTTTAACAAGTCCAGTGTGTTAGGTGGACTGATCACTGTTTTGATATCTACATCATAATATATTGAGTAATTAAATTTAGGAGAGAATTCCTTAAAGTATCCAACAAGAATACAACTTGTTTATGCAATTGACAATTGAATTGTTCATCATTCTTAAAATTGTGTTTTGTGTTGAATAAATAAATTAATGTAAGTAAACACAAGTTCGTTACTTCGTGATTTCAAGTGTGCATACGCCATACATGATGATGCTGATAATAAATGAAACTAAAAATATACATGTTTACATGCCCATACACGCTAGCATAAGAATAATAAAATATATGGGCACTAACAGTAGAAAATCACAAATTTGAAATAAATAGTAATAAAATAGAAATAGTATCTAAATTTAAATACCTGTGAAGAATCTTCTCAGCTAACGGATCCTTCTCAGAACACAGAAAATATTGCAAGATAAAAGGTACAAATGCTATGTACAACCTGTTCAGAAAACGCCATACACTAAGCCTGCCTATAGATAGTCAAATTGATCTGTTTCACCAAACAGTACTACCTATACTTACCTACGGTTGCGAATTATGGGGTATGGAAAATTGCGACATAATAAAAAATATTAGACTAAAATATTTTAAGATGATTTTAAAATTGAACACAAAAACACCAAATTATGTAGGCGAAACAGCAAACTATATATAAGAACATATATTAAAAAAAGAATGTTACACTTCTGGATCAAAATAGCGACCGGTAAACCAAGCAGAATTTCTAAAATAATTTATAACATTTTACTTAAAGAGCACCTGGTTGAAAAATGCAAATGGACCGCCAATATAAAGTTACAACTTGAACAATTAGGACTAGGATATATGTAGCTAGAACAAGATATAATAGATACAAAACTTTCAAAATCAATAATTAACTTACGTATAAATGATCAAAGTAAACAGGAATTGTATGAGAGTATGCAAATAAGCAATAAAGGTAAATTGAATAGCGCTCTATAATATAAATCTGACTGGGAAAATATTCCACCCTTTTTAAATAAATTACATCTTAAAGAAGCTATCTATATACTAAATATAAGTTAATAACAATTTCCCTGTTGAACTGGGTCGCCACTCCAGAATAGATTATAATTTATTAAGATTATGTCCCCTTTGCATAAAAGATAATAATATAGGAGATGGATTTCACTATTTACTCCAATGTGAGCATTTCAATGCAAAACGGAAAATGTATCTTAAAAAATATTACTATAACAGACATAATGTAGAAAAAATGTTGGAACTGCTTAATTCTAGTTCTCTGAAAGAACTTAAAAAACTAAGCATATTTTCAAAAATATTATTATCTGCTTTTAAAAAATGAAAAAAGGGTAGAAACGTTTAGTATATTAAAATGTTTGTTTGTCACTATGTTAATGAGAGATAGTAATGGATGTAATGTAATATACAAAGCCGCAAGAAAAATTGTGAATGATTTCTTAAATGTTTGTTCTCACTATGTTAATGCGAAGCAGCTCTAATGAAAGTGATGTACATGTATGTATATGGTAGCTAGTAAATTGAGATATGTTGTTTTTTTTCCCCTTATAAATTGCATTATAAATTTAATTATCTCACTGAATTTGCTTGTATGATACATTTAATTAATAATTGACTATTATTTTCATTTTTATTATTAATATTTGGTTACTTTTATTGTTTAATGCACTGTTTACTAATGCTATAACTTTCTTATGTTTTTTACTATGTCTTTATTGTACCTATGTACTATGTGGCAAATAAAAATATTGTTCATTGTTCAACCAGCATCTCCGCTGACGGCCTCTCCTACGCCCACCTTCCACCGTACCCTGGAGGATTGTTTTTGACAGGCTATTGTGCCGAACCATGTCAGTTTGGGCCGTTTGATTGTAGCCATAATGTTTTCTTGAGGGCCTCCAATTGATCATATTCCGTCCCACACATACGTATTAGTCCCGTGTTCTTCGTGGGAGATTCGAAGTATTGTTCTCATGCATTTATTTTCGAAACCCTGCAACTTGTTTTCTGTTGCTGATAAAAGCGTCCAGGTCTAACATCTATACAGAACAATAGTTCTGACAAGGACTATGTAAAGTCTGAGCTTTGTTAAAAGATCAATGCTTTTACTGGTCCAGATTCCATTGCCGCCATTGTAGTCCCAATCCTCGCTCAAATTTCTGACTCACAGCGTCCGTCTGCGATATGATTGCTCCTAGATATTTGAAATTATGTATTTCTTCCAGTTGTTGTTGGTTCAATATGATGATTACACTTCTGGCATCTGTGGTGTTGATCATTATTTTACTCTTTTCGTAGCTGATTTCCATTCCGTATGACTTTGCTCTATCTGCAAGCTTGTCTGTGAGCTCTTGTAGGTCTTTGTTGCTCCCGGCCAACTTGTCGATAGCATCAGCAAATCTTAGATTGCATAGGGGTTTTCCCCAATGGAGATTGATGGAGGCTAGCATACAGAGTTACAATGTGAAGAAAAGCTTATCTATCTATTTTTAGGTCAAAACTAAATCTTTACTATTTACATTTGACGTAGGCTATGTTTTAAAAGCTATTATGATCATGTAAATACTTCATTAATCTTATTTGTTTGTCTAGTGAAATACAGATTTGTTTTCCTCTGTATGATTTTTAATCTGATTCATAACAGCAAATGAATAGTTGACCATGATACTGCTAGTTGTTAAGAAAGCTAAATTGATGATATCCACCCAGAAATGTGACAGTCACTGTTTTTTTTTAAATTATTCTATGAAAAAAAGCAGATGATTATCTAGCTGTGATCTGAGAAGGCTCACATTTTTTTTCAAGCAGCAAAATCAAAAAGAGACAGGTTGATAAGTCCTAAAACTCTTTAAGTCTTATCCTCTGCCATTTATTTAAACTGCCATTTAAACTATCAGTATCAGACCAAAAGTTCTTTTCTACACGATTTCTGCTTTGTCTATACAAATAAAAGTTTCTATTCTTATAGTGGAATTATGTTTCTGTTTAAAACAGGGCACAATTCAATTGATTTGAGAGAAAAGTAATCTGTGTTACAATAAGATATACTAAAAATGTTATAATAGTTTCTTCATTTTGTGTGTGTTTGTTTTTGTTAACTAAATGTTTTATAAATTTTTAAAGCATACAGACATTATTGAGAGAGTGAGATGTTTAGAGAATAATATAAAAATGATGACACTGAATTACAGACTGAAACCAGGGGAGTTGGGGGGGGGGGGGGGGTAATGTTGCAATTAATTACATCTTCAAAAATAAAATTGCATTATTCATTATAAAAATAAGTGTCTTTGTAACTGTTTCGACATTACAAAATTAATATTTCAGCAAATTAATGTCTCAACTATTACATCTATGTATGGGCAGGGGCAAAGCCAGACATTTTTTTTCACGGTGGGCTGAACTTCCATGTGACAACCATTTCTCAACGTTTTCACGAATTTAAAACGTATTGTAACGTTGAAAAGTTGAAAAAAGTTGTGTGTTTTTTTAATTGTCGCTTTGCCCGTTTGTGGCACATGGTGGCTGAGCGACAGCGCCTTCTGCTTTAGTCCCCGAGGTTCTGGTTTTTAATCTTGGTGAAGGTTGGGATTTGTTCCTGGGTCTGCGGGTGTCATTAAGACTATCCATCTCTGCTGGGTACCTGAAATAAGTAAGGGAAAAATAAAGGCTGCTGGGCATCGTACTGGCCACACTATCCCATAGTATGCCGTGGCCACATAAACTGGTTACCAGGTCTACTTCACTTACCTTTAACTTTACAATAATTTTTCGCTTGTCTATTTCATTAATTCAACTCTTAAAGCATTCTTTTCCACATTTTTTAATAATCAATCTTGCAAAACACACTCAGTCCATTGGACTGTGTACAATTCAATAATTGTTTCAAATCTTTTAAAAATATGACAAAAAGTCTAAAACTAGTTTTGATAACAAAAATGTTTATTATCGAATTTATTTTACAATTGCAGTGAAAAGTTAAAAAAAAAAGTTGACCGAAATTTGAGCATTTTCAAATTTGGTGAGAAAATTAAAATCATGGGCGCTTAGAATACAACCTGATAATTTCAGGAAATTTTACTAAAACTATAAAATGTAGTATTGAGTAAAAAAAATATTTTGTAAGGTTATTGACTTCTCATTGTTGCTGTCTTCAATATGACATGCATGAACTAAAAATTTCTCAAACCTGGAATGTGAAATAGGCGATAAAGAAATATTTAACTCTTTGAAATTGTTTAGGACATCATGCACGACATTTCACTCGTTTCGCAACCATCTAAAAAATTTCTGCCAGCAACTTTCATCAGGATTAAGGTTTTTTACAACAGCGCCGTATGGTGTGTTTTTTTCACTTCGATTTGACCTTTCTATGTCAGATTGTCTTTCATTGTGATAACTTGGATGTTCATTACCTTGTAAACCAGTTGCGACAGGTTGAGATTGATCTCGTCTAGTTCGGTTCAAGTGTTCAGCCCGAGCCTTTTCCTGTTGCAGCTGCTGGTTTCGTTCACAAGTCTTCAATTTGAGATCTACATCCATTTTGAAAATTTTCAAGACATTCAAAGGCTGCTGAATGTTATCTGGTCCATGATATCTCTCTAATAACTTTTGCTCGAACTCATTGATCAGATTCAGAACGTCGTGGTAAGATTGAATTTGTTTAGCGACATCCAGAAAAGATTGAATGTTTCTCACGAGGTTTCGTTTGCCATCAATGAAATCATTTGTCTCTTTCAAAATACTTGGCATTTTTGTTTCTATAATGAGTTTTTGCAAATCTGAATCCGCATCTTTGAAGTCGCTCTTATTGTAATGAATATTTCCTGGTACCATTGTTATAAGCTCAGATACCTGTGAATTTTTCACATGTTCATCCTTCGTCCTGTTATTGAACAGAACACATCTGTAATTGCATTCTTGGAACAAATTCTTTATTTCACCTTCTTGTTGCTGGCACCAATCTTTAAAACTTACATTGTCATCTTCGTTATCAGCTTCAAAGTTATCTCCTTGAGTTATTATGCAGACACCAAAATCTCTAATGACATTTCTACCCAGAATCCCTTTGATAAATTTAATAGAATCACTTTCTTGTTGTGTATACCGCGATCCATACTTAAGCACAATAACTAAAGCTGAGAATCTGTAGTTCAGCAATTTCAGAGCTTCTGTTAGGGTCACTATGGATAAGTTGAGAACCTCCTCAGCACTTCTGTTTGTGTCTATCCCTGGGCCATCCAAAACGTTGATTTTGACATCTCTGAAGCTACTACTTGCAATGACAAACTCCGACATAGAAGAAGAAGAAGTAGAAGCGGTTGTTTTAAAAGCTTGTTGTCTTAGGATGGAATTTCCTGTAGCGCTTTTCCCATTTCCGGTATTGCCAACAAGAAGTAATGTCATTTCTTTGGTTTCCATCTAAAAATAAAAAGCGTAAAATATGATACGTTTTTTTTTTACATTTAAATGTACTATATAGGCCTAACGAAATTATCTGCAATTATATTCTTAAAGAATCATCTAAATATTGAGAATACTTGTTGTTAAAAGAACATTTTTTAGTGTTAATAGCAAAAATATTATTATTTGTAGAACTTTTCTAGTTGTCCGTCCGAAATTAACACATTTTTACAATCGGTAACTCTACAATTAGGTCGGTGTTACAAAAAATTATATGGGAGCTGTAGCAAACCTGAGGACAGTTACGCTGCTTATAAACTCAATATAGAAGAAATAACACAAAGCTACATATGCTCAGAACACAGTGATGAACACATTTACATACGTAGAGATACCATTATATTAGTACAGATACTTCATTGATGTGCTGACAGAATGAATTACATATAGACAGACGAACAGGCAAATAAAGACAAATTGAGCTGGCTGACTAACAGAGGAATAAATAGAGAGAATGAGATATACATAGACATAGGCAGATAGATTGGTAGATATCAGGCCCTAAAGATTAGAAGATTGACAAATTATGATAATAATAATAAGTATATTTATATAGCCCTGCCAACAAACTTAATGTAATCTTAGAGCGCATTTGACATTGAGCAACAAAAACATGAATATAGCCATTTTTAATGCAAGAACACGAATATAATTCTTTTGGCTAAATAAGTATAACTATATACGAATTTTTTGATTACATGAAAGGCTGTATAGCTACATACACATATAGAATTACCTTAGCACGGCTTCGACCAGCTTATTCTCCGACAAGTTCGTTAACGTGTGCTACGCTTTGTATTTTACTCTTATGAATGCTTTCCCTGGTAAATTGTCTGCACTTAAGGTCGATCTGCAACGGGAATTCCCCATTTCATTCAAACGTTTTCTGGGAAAATCCTGCAGAAGTACAAAGTAAACAAGTGTTCTTTGGTCCCTTTTCTTGATATGCTCGAACTTGACTCAAGATAACAACAAACTAACTCTAGTGTGGTATATACCAGGGGTTCCCAAATTCTGATAAGCAGAACCCGGCACGACCACTGTTTATGGATTTTTAAAATTCATTTAATTTGCTTAGCTCAAATATTTGTATAGATAGATAGATAGATAGATAGATAGATAGATAGATAGATAGATAGATAGATAGATAGATAGATAGATAGATAGATAGATAGATAGATAGATAGATACATAGATAGATTGTAGGGATTATTGGTGCCGTACGCGAAAGAAGGGGATACTCGTCAATGAAAAGTTGATTTGAGAAGTATGGGAGAAAGAAAAGAGTTTGGTACGCATTGAGAGAAAATAGATTAGTCAAGGGGTTGGCAACCTACGACACGCGTGCCAAACCTGGCGCACAGAGCACTTTTCAACGGCACGCAAAAGGCCACCCAAAAGGAAATTCTTCTGCACGAAATTGAGTGCTAGAACAGGATGAAGGTTAGACTGTTGGCACGCTGAATAAATTAGAATTCCTCCTTTAACAAATTAATTTGAAAAGGATGTCGACCCTTGGCTAAGTTTATATAAGGCTGCAAATCGTTGTTTTACTCTTTGTTTTCCCTTATTTTAACACTGATTTATATGACGCGTCAGCGATAAACCTAATTCACGACCAAACATAATTGAACGTAAAATGAATAGGCTAAATAATAAATGCTACTTTTCAAAATTTTACATTTTTGCAGAGCCTCATACAACACTGAATGTGTCCCAAATTGCATAATGCACCTTATCCTTGTTTTACTACAGAAATATTTACATTAGAATGTCCTTCCGGCCGATCCATGATTAAGTCCAGTCCTATGTTTTATTTTAATGTTTAACTCAGCTCTTCAATTCGATAACTGAGGCCGAAACCTGTGCATCGATGTTGCTAAACAACCACCCAGACTGAATAATGTGTATAGAATTGTGAGGACTTCTTTAAGAATTAAATTCTTAGCAAAACATTTTCTAACATTCTTTTTTCTCAAATGTATTCTCTATTGCAGGGGTCGGCACATTTTTTGTAATTGTGTGCCAAAATAAGATTTCCAATCCATTCAGCGTGCCAACAGCCTAAAAGTCACCCTGTTCTTTTCTTGTAGAAAAGACTTGCATTGGCTTTTTAAGGAGTCTTTGGCGTGTCATTGAAAATTGCTCTACTTGCCAAGTAGGCACACGCTCCGTAGGTTGCCGACCCCTGCAGTCTATTGCATATACTTATAATTGATAGGCGCTTCTTTTAAAAACAGGGGTGAGCAACAAGACTCGCCAAGATTCTTTGTGTAGCATCCACACATGAGTCGCCGCTTATGGCCCCCTTCTTTTCCAACCCCGTTGGCCGTGGATAATCCGTTAAAGTACACACAAAAAAACACCTCTATATATTGTCATGAAACTATAGTAAACAATTTCAGCTTCGTTATTAGTCCCAGACTTTAACTTTATTAGATTCCTCGTTTAATGATTATATGCTTAATTCTTTAACTTTAATTAAACCACAATTATGTACATTTAAAATACAAGAGAGAAATAGCGAAAATCAACAATGGGAAATTAAAAAAAAAAATTATTGCTATTTTCTCTCTTTTTTATTTGTTTTTCGTGCCATTTCAAAATGCCTCGTCAATTGGGACGTGATAAAAATAACATTAACCTGGTTTCAAAATGAAGGCAAGCTCTCGAAAATTGCGTACAATTTCTATATAATTTATATTATGTTTCTTAAATGCTATTTTTTGCGATATAAATACTAGTTGTCAAAGAAATATAAAAAAAAATATAACTTTCATCATTGCGTAAAAGAAAAATAATAATGGTTATTTATATTGCGCTACTATCCAGGCTATCACATTTAATTTAGTATTCTCAGTGCGCTCTGGGTATAAATTGCAGTAGCAGAATAATGGTACATAAGGCACACAGTAACTAGTTAAGGAGAAAGGTATTTAATCTCTTTAAAAACCCTTTTTTTAGTCTCAAAATCTCTGTGTCGGGGCAAGCTGTTACATAGTGAATGCGCCAGATATTCCACCGAGTGCACTCCAAAAGAAATCAAACTGGGAATTCTTAGGAGTGACTTTGGTGAGGAGCTAAGTACATTTGATTGCGCATGCTTGAATATTATTTCGTAGGAAGGTGCAGACACAATATTTTATACACACTCAAAACTCAAAACAAACAGATGGCTTCGGGTGAAATGATAATATACAATTATACAAAAGACTTCACGAAAAGAAAATTTGGAAACCCTGGTCGAGACCATTAGACATAATATTTAACTTTTTCATCAAATATTGCAGTTGAATTGTGTTCATTAAAAAATATTAATTGAGTGCACTATTTCATCTTTTCTTTCTTTTATTATTGATTTTTATGTATCTAAACTTACTAACTATAATTAGGCTATGTAACATTAAAAACTCTTCTTTATTTTGAAACCAGGTTAAAATTATTTTTGTCACATTGACTACTAATTATAATTAGGAAAACGTGCAAACTATTATTAGGTAAACTTAAAATCTATTTGTATGTAAGTAATCTAACTATAATTTGGCAAATTACAACTATTTTTGAGTAAAATTAAAACCAATTTTAAAACAAGCATACTAGCTATAATTAGAACAATTTACAACTTTTATTTGGAAAACCTAGAAACTGTAATTACCTAAACGTATAAAGTTAACTTAGTTAAACGTACAAAATAAAATTAGTTAAACTTACAAACGAGGTTACAATTTCATTGCACAAAGAAGAACAGACTAATTTAAATAAAGTTGTGTTCCTTTTAATTATAAAGCCGCTTAGAGTGTATACAAATAGCAAGCACATACAGCAAACATATATTTTTTTAATAACAAACAAGCTAGACACTAAGATGCACTATCTAAATTGTATTATTTATTGTTATTTATTTAGATTGGCCAACCCTTTTTTTAACCATTGACTACCCCTGAAGTATAAAAATTAATAGCATTCATCAAAAAAAAAATGTGTGATGCATACAAGAAGTAAACAGTATAAGTAAACACTTTAAATAATTTCTTTTTTCAAGACTTGATTTCGGTTCATGTATTTCCTTAGCCAAACGTTAATTTTTCCTGAACAATATGATTAAGTAATGTGTTAATACAAAAACTATAATAAGATGGACCGCTTGCTCTATTTTTTGAGCTTATATATACTTTTTTTTTTTCCGAGCGCATACGATAACGTTGTCTTAAATGACTCCCACGCTACTACGTCTGCCTAAATGTTTTCGCTGTATACAACTTTCGATCTTAATTTTTAATTGAGAAAATCATAGCGATTAAATAAAACGAAGTGTACAGTGCAAAAGGGAATCGGGAATTCCGAAAAGAAGTCATTCGAGTCGTAGAAGAAATAAATTAAAGCAATAAATGAGATAACAGATCTAAAAAATATAGATATAGTGATATAGCCCAAGTAAAGAGGCGACATTTCAGAGTTGACCATTCTATAATGAATGTTGATGAATGTTACTCCAAATTTTCAATTTGTTATCATGGAAAAAACTATGTAGAGGCATTTATAAAAATATATTCATTAGTGGTCACATTATATAAATGTATAAAATATAAATATATATTATACAAATATAAAAATGCTGCAAAGTGCTGCATTTATTATTATTTTATTTTGAATTAGGTACTGGCGATAGTCAAAATCCTTTTCTCCACCACTTTATGGTGAGAAAGCGATCTAGTTGTATATAGTATTCTAAATTTATATCGCGATCTATATATTCGTCAGTATTGGTGCTCACAATTTCGAACTGCTGAAAATTGCCGTAATCAATATTATTTATAAAGATTTATTCACTTAAAAAAGTAAAATAAAAAACAACAACAAAAGCAACAACAAATAAGACCACGACACGTTCTTTTCGCAAAAGCGTGGTGTATCTTCTCTGCCCACTCTGGACTTGTTGTGGTGTTCTGTGCCCACTATGGACTTGCTGTGGTGTTCTGTGGTCTACGATCATTGGATTATTGTACCTGGGCTCGTCAGATCGGTATCGGAAATTATCATCACTTCTTATAACACCTGACGTGGCTTGTGAAAATGGATCCCGCCCAGGGTGATTCTGACTGTCCCGCCCAGGGCGATTCAGACTGTCCAGCTGAGCCTTTTCCTGTTGTAGCTGCTGGTTTCGTTCACAAGTCTTCAACTTAATGTTTACATCCATTTTGAAAACCTTCAAGACGTTTAGGGGCTGCTGAATGTTATCTGGCCCATGGTATCTTTTTGATAAGTTCTGCTCGAACTCATTGACCTGATTCAGAACGTCGTTGTAAGATTGAATCTGTTTAGTGACATCCAGAAAAGATTGAATGTTTCTCACGATGTTTCGCTTGCCATCAAGGAAATCATTTGTCTCTTTCAAAATACTTGGCATTTTCGTTTCTATTATGAGTTTTTGCAAATCTGAATCCGCTGCCCTGAAGTCGCCCTCATTGTATTGCATATTTCTTGGGACCATCTTTATAAGCTCAGAAACTTGTGAATCTTTCACACGTTGGTCGTTCGTTCTGTTATTGAACGCAACACATCTGTAATTGCATTCTTGGAACAAGTTCTTTATTTCACCTTCCTGTTGCTGGCACCATTCTCTAAAACTCAAATTTTCATCTTCGTTATCAATTTCAAAGTTATCGCCATGAGTCATTATGCAGACACCAAAATCTCTAATGACATTTTTACCAAGAATCCCTTTGATAATTTTAATCAACTCACTTTCTTGCCTTGTAAACCGTGTTCCATATTTGAGTAGAATAACTAACGCTGAGAATTTGTAGTTGCACAAACTCAAACCTTTTTTAATGTTCTCTATGGATAAGTTTAGAACCTCCTCTGCACTTCTGTCTGTATCTACCCCTGGGCCATCCACAGCGTTGATTTTGACATTTTGGAAAGTACTCCCTGCAAATGCAAACTCTGAGCTTGAAGAAAACGTAGAAGCTGTTGTCTTAAACGCTTGTTTTCCAAGGATAGAATTCCCTGTTGCACTTTTCCCATTCCCAGCACTGCCAACAAGAAGCAATGTTAATTCCCTGGTTACCATCTAGAAAAAAAAAAAAAAAAAGAAAATACAAAAATAAATACATTGATATATACTAGTCAGTTTTCCCGGAGTTGCAAAAACAAAAACAAAATATTTAAATAATTTAGAAGAATACAAAAAAAAAGTATAATATATGACTTCACTCCTAGGACACACGGATTAAAGGCCTGATACTCTCTCGACTAAGCTATTAAGGCAATGATTATTTCCAACTTTGAATTAAAACATAAGGTTGAAAAAATAAAATAAAATTTTATCAGACTTTATTGACAAAGTGTATTCATAAATAAAATTTAAAAAGCAATAATAGGTGACTCTCTAAATAATCTCTGAATAGCAAGGCCATCTAAGAAATTATTTTTTTTAACTGGATGTAGACCAAAAGATAGATGCCACGCGTATTTAAATAACTCAATTAGATGAACGGCACATATTAAGATTTACATTCAGTTTGACATAATATATTGACTAATATTTTTTTTTCTTTACTGTACTACATTGCAGTTATAATTTTAATCTTAACAATGTCCTATAGCTAAAACTATTTTGTCAACAAAATGTAATTCTTTCGCATCTTGCATTTACTACATGATTTATTATAATACTTTAGACATAACCCTAGGTGCATAGCGTGTAGTGAAAAAATGTTGTTGTTTTTTTTAATACTAGATTATAATGTTCTGAGAACACGGTAGAACTTATAGGCACACACAGGCCCCACGAGAGGGGGGTACAGCCGGTACGCCGTACCGGGGCCCATAAGAGCTTAGGGGGCCCATGAATATAAAATTTTAAAATTAAATTGACAATTACTTAAGTAATAGCTTTAAAGTCTTTATTATTGATCTCAGAATAACTGACATTATGTTAACATATTATTTTATCCCAAATGTAGAACAATGAGAAACGTATACTGACGTGAAGAGGAATTGATACGTAGTAATCATACAAACTAGGTAGTTATTGTAATGTTTTAAAATATACATATACATTCTTTAGTCATAAAATATTTATATAATTTTTAACTATCTTGTGTAATTTGATCATTTCAGAGTTGTAAGCCATTTTATTTCTAAAAGGAAACAAATAAGAAACATTTTATAAATATTAATGTAAACAATAAAGGGTAAATTATCTCCCTTCAATTAAATTATCCAAATTTGATGCTAATAATACTAAGCGAGTTATTTGTTTTAATATAACTGTTTTACTTCTGAAAATGCTCATCTATCTACATTGGCCTTAAATTAAAGAAATAATAATTAATGTTTTGAAATTGATTTCACGGAAAAATATGTCCAGTTTCAATGCAAATCCATTCCAATGGCCCAACACTTCAAGTGCTTTTAGACCCAGTCTTGTAAATGTAAATTTAACTCACTAAAACGTGGTCGCCCATGTCATTCAGAAAAATTGGCTTCAACAGTCAGTTCTCCTCATTCAATAATGGATTTTTTTTTCTTTAATGTACATCTTAATTGTTTCCAAACAAGAAACGAATCTATCCAAGACTTTACCTATACTCCGTGTGACTTTCTTCTAGAAGGGACTTGAGAAACTATACAATTGACTATCTTAACAATAGTTTCAATCACAGATCGCAAGTCCAATGATGGGAGCTTTGCATACAAACATTCCTGAACTAAAACAGTTGACGTCCAGTGTGATTCCTATGTAGTTCGCCATGCAGCACCCACTAATTACGCTGACATACGTTGTTTTCACAATATTCTTGGAGGTCTCTAGCTTGCCACTGAAAATCGTTCTGCGTGCCAAGTCTGGCACGCGTGCCTTAGGTTGCCAACCCCTAGTATACTTGAACATTTAGTTAAAGATTCAAATAAGCCTCTAGTTGTAATATATGGCCTAATTATTTTCGATAGCATTTAGGATATCTTTTTATTATTTTTCTTATCTTATCTTGTCTCCAAAGACACTTACTAATATAGACCTATATATATATATAGAGAGAGACCTGTAATATTATTTGCAAGATCAATGGGCCTACTGAAGCGGGGGAACAATTACAATAATTTAAACTAAGACATATATACTTGATTAATGTATTTCTGTAATAGACTTGTAAGGCTGTGATTGAAATTATTACTCTAATGGTAAATGGTAACACTTATGACAATTTCACAAAATGGTCCACAGACCTTTTAAAAAGATTCCTGATTTTTCAAACGTATGCAATACAAATATATCATCTAGATATGACTAGTGTTAGAAAAAAAAAGTGGGGCGTCGGTGGGGGCCCAGAAAAGATCTCGTACCGGCATCTTTTATTTCTCTCGACGGCCCTGGGCACACATAATACACTTAGCTTTTCTTTTCATGTACTGTAAAACTTCTAAACTTTGCGCTACCTATTATATGGCTTTGCGAACTGAAGTACACTGTATTGTTTCCCTTGATTCTCACTTGAATACGATTTTTAAGGATACGGTACGAAATAGAATACTTGTACAGTATTTTTTCAAAGTTTCTCACATGAATAACTGACTGTGTACTTGCATTTCGTGCCACATCTTTCTGTATATCGTAAACAATTTTAATATCTATTTCGAATTGTGTTTAATTTGTTTTTAAAACCTTTCGTGTGTCTAATAAGCGTGTATAGGATATAGGCGATAAGTAAAATAAACCTTTGTTGATTGTCCTTCCAAAATGAGCATAATATATAGAATTGAGACGACCTCTCGATATGGAAGGTATTAGGCCTACTTTATATACAGGAGATCAGCTCAATCAAACGTGTACACTGTTACAATGTTTGTAATGTGTATGGCGGTATGGGCCAAATGGACATATTAGTGCTCAGTGCATTCATAAACAATTTTATTGTGCACAGTGCATTCATAAACAAGTTTATTGTGCCCGGTGCATTCATAAACAATTTTATTGTGCACGGTGCATTCATAAACAAGTTTATTGTGCACGGTGCATTCATAAACAAGTTTATTGTGCACGGTACATTCATAAACAAGTTTATTTTGCACGGTGCATTCATAAACAAGTTTATTGTGCACGGTGCATTCATAGACAAAGCTCCATTTGAGACATACACACAGCTACCGCTTTTTTAATTGTAATATTATATACATGTTTTACAGCCATACTTACAGACATATAAACATAAAGTCATAAGTTAATGGTCAGACTACTAATTATATAAACAGGATTTGACGGACAGAAGTACACATTAAAAAAACAACAACAAATATTAAATTACCTTAAGATTTCTTTAGTCTGCTTAAACTCTGACAATTAGATTTGTGTATGACACGGTAGTTCTCTCTTTTCAGGTATGAAATATTTCCCCGGGAGAAAAAGAACACACACAATCAAAGGCCGATGGCACTTGTATTCAGTGGTTTTCTTGGAAAATATTATGAAACAGTAAACCGTGTTGTTTGTTTTTTTTGGGTTTTTTTTTTGTAAACCCTTCCCTCGAAATCGTTTCGGTCGACAATAATGAGAAGGTAGCGCATAAATCATAAATCTAACACACGAAACATTAAACTACAAATATTTCTTTTTTATGTATTTTATGTTTTGATTTTGTAATATTTCATCAGTAGTCCTTCATAGCCTATTAATTTTATATATTATTTTATGTGTATATATGTGTGATATTGATATTAAAAGCCCTGGCATATACATAATTGTTTGGGAAAATTATTTATGAATGTGTTTTTTTTAGCCTAGTAGGCTTATTATGAAATAAATAAATCTGTAAATAAGACGAATCTGTTAAAAAGGTTATATGATATGGTCTAGAGCAGGGGTCTCAAACACGCGACCCGCATGTGGCCCACCAAGTGGACTTTTGTGGCCCGCCAGTAAGCAAAAAAAAAAATTTACTATTGGAGAAATTTAGACAGCTAGTACTGATACACACCAAATTGTATTGTTAATTTTATATACATAACATTCTTAATAGTAATAATAATGTAGGCCTAAATTGGCATATTATTAGTGAGAAGTAGTAAAAATAGTTAAGATATATAAAGTGTTTTTTGTTAACTAGGGTCGGGTTGTTGGGGTGGGGGTGGGGGTGGGGTGGAGGGGGCATTGCGGTCTTTGACACATCTCTTAAGTGATAAAATGGCTCATACCTTCATCCGAGTCTGAAACCCCTGCTCTAGGGTTTACATTAATGTTAAGTTTATTTTCAGAAACAAAAATTTCTATTTATTTCTTATATATAATTGTTTTAATTTTTTTATTATTATTGCATAACAACACATAGAATATATAAAAACACATGGAAACAACATAGTATTTTTAATAAAAAATTTTAACAGCATTTTATTTAATTAATCTTCCGAAGATTTTGTCCTTAGATACGGGCATATTTAGATAAAAATACAAAACCAAATATAATATAACGTCACAACATTAGGAAAAAAAAAAGAAAATATTGCTCCATACCAAAACAAACGTAGGTCCTATTGACTGTATTTTATAAAGAGAGAAAGTCACAAATGAATCGTAGTCAACTCAATCCTAGGCATCTTCTGTTGTACAATTGAATCGTAGTCAACTCAATCCTAGGCATCTTCTGTTGTACAATTGAATCGTATTCAACTCAGTCCTAGGCATCTTCTGTTATACAATTGAATCGTAATCAACTCAATCCTAGGCATCTTCTGTTATACAATTGAATCATAGTGAACACAATCTTATACATCTTCTGATATACATTAGCCATCTGATGATTTTATCTTGTGACACCATATAAATAATTTATTCATTAAATTGTGCCCTTTGATGCTACCAAGACCTAAAGACAGAGTCAAAGCGCACAATTACAATCCCTTCGCATACTACGGGACTGTGTGGCAAACACAATGCCCAGCTGCCTTAATTTGTACCCAATAAACGTAAGTAGTCTCAAGGTAATCTCAAAGACACTATCAAGAGCCAGAAGGGGGGGGGGGGATCCAAGCATTTACCTGGATTAGAACTCTGGATCTCTGGTTTGTTATCTTAACGTGCACCATTTAAAAGCAATCATTAAGTGTACCGAAAGAAAAACAGTTGAAACTGATTCGGTAGGGTTTCGAGTGGGGGAAGTTTTATAGAATCTGTTGCCCAGAGCTTAACATTATGTGCTCCATATGATGACGCAAAGTGGGTCAATTAGCCTTACCACTTACCGAATGTCGGTTCACCAGAAATGAATATTAATGCATACAAATGTTTGCTAAGTTAATAATAAAACATATTTTAAATAGGGAAACATGGCATACATCAATACAAAATCAATATGTCGCCTTGTGTATTATTCAAAGAAACATTGACATTTTTTTTATTTAAAAAGAGTATAATTTTTAAAGCAACCTTTGTTACACAAAGTGATTTACAATATATATATATATATATATATATATATATATATATATATATATATATATATATATATATATATATATATATATATATATTAGTCATAATATTTACCGAACTTATATACAATGTTTTCTACAGAAATTAAAGTATAGAATTAAAAGATATAGATATTGAAACGAAATAGGAGTTAGAGAAGATAGCCAGAGACTGGAGGACATGGAAAGATTATTTTGATGGCCTATTCTCCACTAGGAGTTGATAATGGCGAAGAAGAAGAAAAAGAACAAAATAGAAACCGAAATAAAAAAAAAATTCTAAGAACAATAATTTCTATTACGGAGATCACGTCCTACCTGCAGCACATAAACGTTCAAAATCAATCAGGGACCATAAAATAAATATAAAAAATTGTGATTATTTCCTTGAAATGTTGATAGTCTAGCATTAAAAAGTTTTAAAAGCTTTTGGTTTACACAAAAAAAAAAAGACATAGTGTAGGGCCTATCTATATTTAATAACAAAAAAAAACTTTTTGGGCAATTTATTGTGAGGAACAACAGTTACGTTTATTTTTTGATTGGGAAGGTTTCGGCTTGACTTGCTCTGTTGTTGCTATTGATTGGTAAGAAGTCGGCTTGACTTGCTCTGTTGGTGTTTTTCGTTGATAAGAAGTCGGCTTGACTTGCTCTGTTGGTGTTTTTGATTGATAAGAGGTCGGCTTGACTTGCTCTGTTGGTGTTTTTGATTGATAAGAAGTCGGCTTGACTTGCTCTGTTGGTGTTTTTGATCGGTAAGAAGTCGGCTTGACTTGCTCTGTTGGTGTTTTTGATTGATAAGAAGTCGGCTTGACTTGCTCTGTTGGTGTTTTTGATTGATAAGAAGTCGGCTTGACTTGCTCTGTTGGTGATTTTGATCGGTAAGAACTCGGCTTGTCTGTCTCTGTTGGTGTTTTTGATACATAAGAAGTCGGCTTGACTTGCTCTATTGGTGTTATTGATCGGTAAGAAGTCGGCTTGACTTGCTCTGTTGGTGTTTTTAATAGGGAATAATTCGGCCTGTCTGTCTCTAATGGTGTTATTAATGGGGAAGAATTCGGCTGGACTTGCTCTGTTGGTTTATTTAGGAGCAAGCTTCTAATTTTGCTTTCCATTTCCAATTTGAATACCGTAATATCGACAAGATACTTATCTATGGAGTCGACATTGTCGTACTCTCTGCGCAGGGACATTTCCTTATTATCCACGTCTCGTTTTATTACCTCATAAAATCGAATCACTTCCTTAACGTCTACATTTGGCTGGAAATGTTGTATTTCCCGTCTTTTAGTATCAATAAATTCACGTGCTTCCTTTGAAATGTTTGGAGCTTTGGTTTGCATAACAAGTTTTTGCAAATCTGCGTTCGCTGCTTTGAAGTCGTCTTCATTGTATTGTACATTTCCTCGGATCATCTTTATAAGCTCAGAAACTTGTGAGTCTTTTAAACTTTCATCTTTCGTCCTGTTATTGAACAGAACACATCTGTAATTGCATTCTTGGAACAAGTTCTTTATTCCACCCTCTTGTTTCTTACACCATTCTTCAAAACTCAAATTTTCGTCTTCGTTATCAGCTTCAAAGTTATCTCCATGAGTCATTATGCAGACACCAAAATCTCTTATGACATTTTCACCAAGAATGCCTTTGACCGTCTTTACAAACTCACTTTCTTGTTTTGTAAATCTTGCTCCGCACTTAAGCACAATCAGTAAAGCTGAGAATCTGTTGTTGCACAACTTCAAGGCTTCTTTTATGTTCTTTATGGATAAATTTAGAACCTCCTCGGCACTTTTAGTATCTGTTTCTACGGCTGGTGCATCCACAACGTTGATTTTTATATCTTTGAAACTGCTACTTGAAACTGCAAACTCTGACTTGGTTTTAGAAGTTGAAGCTGTTGTTTCGAAAGCTTGTTGTCTAAGGATAGAATTTCCTGTTGCACTTTTCCCATTCCCAGCATTGCCAACAAGAAGCAATGTTACTTCACTAGCGGCCATCTAAAAATAATTAATTAGATAAAATAAAAATACATAAAACAATATAAATAAATAGATACTAGTTACCATTATGCGAATATTTCTTAAAATAAGACTAACTAAAATGAATTTTAATAATAAAACGAATTCTCCCTACATATGACTCAATTCCCAGGACCACATCATTTATTAAAAGCCTGATGCTTGCTCCACTAGTATAACCAAGCAAATTATTCGCTTAATCTATGAAATTTGAAAGCTAAAAATATAATATCATATTGCTTTATTTCATTGGATTCAGTCTAATAAATAAAAAAATCAATAGTTTCATTGTTCAAAACCTTTACTATGTACGATATTCTGTCTGTTTTTGTGTTCCTCTACCCTTACATTTCTTTACCTAGATAGTTATGTATTAATGATATATCTTTTATTCTATCATTCCGTTTATACACTTCATCCTGCTAAGTAATACAATTACTAACTTTTACCAACATGTCATAATTTACAAGTATCTTTATTCTATGTGGATATTTGTAAACCTAAAAAATATTTAAAGATACCAGAACTATATTATTTCTATAAACGGTACATTCAAAGTTATGCATAAACTTAAGTCGCTCACAAATTTCATCGATGTGTCATGCTACTGATTTGTTTAAATATCCTTTTTCATTTACATAGTCCATGTTAAGAGATCTTATATACGATGACACCCACTTTAATGAAAACTGTTATAAAAGGTCGCAATTCTCGCCTTTCGGGTATTGCTACTAAATGTGACAAACAACTAAGTTGTCAGTACATAATAGGACTCCTTCGGCTATCCTAGAACTAAATCTTAAATAGATAGTGTGTTTGAATGTATGTTTCAATGTTAATATATGAACAATTACATTCGACTCAAATGTAAGTATGTATCCCTTTTAGACTAAGACCATCTATACGAGGGGATTGTGTGGACTGCGCAATGCCCAGTCGCCTTTTATATTCTGAATTACTGCCTGGCAAACCATCTGAGCTTAGACTCAATACACACTCAAGACCCAGGAATCGAGCCCATGACCCTCGTTACGACAGCCGAGTGCGCTACCGCCAGGCCACAGTGTTCCGTTTAAGACTTTAAGGTATAATAAAACGCTACATACTTGACTATTATATAAAATGATCGAGCCATAGCTCTACAACTTAGTTGCTTACCTGTTACTGAGTTCTGTTTGTGGCTTAAAGAAACTGTTTCTATCAGTCTACACAAGGTTGTCTGTCCCTTTATGTATTGAAATGAACTTCAACCCACTACAAAAGATTTTCCCGTAAAATTATCTTTTCACATACCGGTACTCCCATTTATTATTTGTCAGAGCGGGCTTTTCCGATGTTATTTAGAGTTTTTGTTTATTTGTACAATAGAATATAGAACGTTTGAACAAACAAAAAGTATCATTAGATTCAGAATGTTCTTCTATAAATGCAGCATTAGGTTATACTTTTATTCACTCTAAGCTTTAGGCCAAGCACATTACCTACATGCCCTCCCCACTTGTTTTATTTTGCTCACAACCGTATATGTTTTAATTTTATGTGAACGTGCATTTCTTTTTTTCACAGCTAATAAATTAATACAATTGAATTGGCCAAATTTTATTCTAATTCATTTATAAATAAATAGTATTACTTAAATCGCATAAAACCTGTACAAATGTGTTTGAAAACCTTCAAAGCTAAAATGACATACTAGAAATGTTTCTTTGCGCTCGTAAGCATAATTAGGCTACAATTGTTTTATTTAAATATACCAGATATTGAAAACTCAGCTTATAAAAAGTGCCAAGAAATACGAAGACATAAATAGAACACATGTTGCTGTGTTGCAATTACATTGATACAAATGAGGTTTGAGAAAGCGTCCAAGTCTAGGGAACGGCGACATGAATGGCCGAGAAAATTAAATGAAGTGAGAGTACAGTTTTGTGGACTAGATGGGGTTCCATTCTTGTAAAGCAGGCCATTGTCAGAACCAAAACGTGCCAGAGTTTCTTAAGAAACAGTGTCCTATATACGTGTGAAAAAAAAAGTAACTAGAGTTAAGCCTTCGATTTGTTGAAATGTCCACTACTAATCCGTAATAACCTACTTGAAAAAGAAAAATAGTTTTACATGAATTGGAGCATTTGAAAATCGTATAATATTTCATTAAAACAATTAGATTTGTATCTACGTACTAATAATCTTATTGAAAACTTTAATTGAAAATATTTTAAATATAAATTTTATTTTGATAGACACATTATTTTAAGTCTGTTTTCTAAGAATTGCGGTCTGCATATAAATTATTCCGGTGTGTTGATCATATGACAGGACGATCTAGCTACTTATCGAACCTTATTATGTCATTTTTTCACCTTTATTCTATTGACTTTCCCCCTCTTTATACTCTTAAGGTTTAACAATATATTTTTCTATAGTTGTTATATGTAAACAGGTGCGTGATTATTCACCCGTGACATACCGTTTTAGATTAGTTTGTATTTATTGGATTATCTCTCTTTCTTCTGCTGTAAATGTACAATATATAATTTTATATTTTAAAAAAACCAGTGTCTCAACATATACAATCTAAACAATGAAGAATTCATTCTATCCAATATTATTCAATACTATCCACTATCCGACTGCAACGCTAGTGCTGCATCTATTGCTCTGCTTATTGATAAGTTCATTTAGTTAAACTGTTGCGAATTCCTACCTTTTTCTTAAAATTCCTGTCATTGTTCTAAGCTTGATATCCATGCCGGTTCGTCTTCCAATAATTAAACATGGGAAGCGTAATGGGCGTAATTTAAATTTAAAACCACTGTTTAAGATACCAAATTATAGTATGCTAACACAATCCATATTCGAAAACCGCTTGTGGAAAAAACAATTTATATAAATGTGTCCTTGCATTTAAAATAAGAACAACAAATGCTTATATTTCTTTGTCTTTCAGTGCGTTTTATTGTAATAGTGTATTATGTTAAAATGTAATAGTTTATAAGCTCTTCGACAGTTTCTAGCATATTCTGTAATGCGTTTTTTTCTCCTTATATTGCTCTAACTATGATTTTGTTTGTTTTCACTATTATCTTATCTTCTTATCTTATATATTACGACCCTTCTTCTATACAGAATATTATACTTAATTTATCATTTTGGGAGTATTCTGCGTGCCATTGAAAATCGCTCTCCGTGCCAAGTATGACACGCGTGCCGTAGGTTGCCTACCCCTTGCGTAAACATATTAGGCGATGTCTTTGATTTTATCAGTTCATTGAAAAGGAAAGTACAATCGGAGTTTTAACCAGTGGTCAGTGCTGCTTATGTGCTAGTCAGTAAATATATCACTTATACATAGATCTCGTGTCCGACTTAGCACCGAGAGCGATTTTCAAATGGCACGCGGACGACCCCTAACTAAAAAAAAAGGCTATTCAAGCCTCTTCTACAAGAAAATCTAATGATTTTCAGGCTTTTGTCACGCTGAATTAATTATACATAGTAATCTGGCACACTATTATCAAAAGGTTGCCGATTGCTGAAATAGATTGCCGTTTTGAAAATGTGTAATTGTCCCACATCCTGTCAATCAGGACGAAGATTTTTCTAACGCCTTCTATGTTGGAATCATGGGATAAGAGAAGAAAACAATCATTGGTAGCTCAAATGTGTTTAGTCCACCAATGTAACGTCATTTTTTTTCTACGGTGTAATGAACTTTGAACTGTATAATTGGGATTGATTCACGTATGCGTGTATTGATTGCACTTTATGTAAGCAGCCTATATGATATATTTCAGGTTTTCAATTCTATTCTAAATACAATATATGTCAAACTTTAAGTAATTGTTAAGATAAGATTTCTTTATTGATCCAAACAAATGGAAATTTGTTCTGATTACAGATGCTATGTCACTCGGCATATTTGAAACAATATAAAACAACAATTTGTACTCAAGCACAGAGATATACTTATCAAAATAGACATACGCGCACACTATAAAACAATTTATCATACAAGAAAAAGTTCATTAGTAGTCAGCTATTGTATTCTGGCTGACTGAAGTCTTGACGATATATTTTTTGTTGGGTATATTTTTGTGAATTCTCATGGTAGTTGTAGATAATATTATGATCTCAGGCTGACAATAATTCTGTTATGGTGTGCATTTCCTTCTTTTTGTAGTAATGATGTAGATATTGGAATACTTTTTTATTTACAGTAAATACAGTAAATCAAATGATTCACCTTGTTGTTGTTCGGTAGCTTTCTAAAGGTTTTCGCAACCCTGCCAACAATGCTACCGAAGTAAAAGACGTTTTGTCTTGTGAAGTTCAGTTGATTTCTCTGACGTTTTATGCCTCCATTGCTCTTCTTGTTATTTCAAGTTGTAAAGATCATGCTATTATGTCTGCCTCTACTTTCTCCTCTCCTGTGTTAGATCTTTTAAACTTCTCCTTCATTGTGTCTAGTTCATCTTTTAGTGTCTTGATTTGAAGTTCATATTTTTTTCTAAACTGTCTTTTATCTCTCGTATTCGCTGACGGAGGTTAATTTCATCATTTATTGAACTTTGAATTGAGTGTACGGTAACAACCAGGTCGGCAAGCACACCAGACTTTTTGTCTACGGCAACTATAAAGTTTTTAAGGCTCGTTGTCCTCCTCAACAAGTCTTCTAGTGGAGCTGGGTTGTTGTCATTTTTTACTATGTCCTGAGCTTGCTTGAATTTCTGTAGAATGATCCGAATTTCGTTCATTGTTTCATCCACAATTACTGGCTTTTTAGAAGTCAATATGAGAATATCTCTTTCCGATTCGGCAAGCTCAAACTGCTCATTTGTGTATCGGCTGTTTGAAAACCTGAGTTTGTCTACCATTTCCATCAAGCTTTTCATTTGTTTTAGCTTCTTTTCTCCATTGTTGGTTCTGTTATCAAACAAAATCACACGACCATTGCATTCTTTGATAATGTCAGCCAACACTCCAGTCTGTCCTTTTAACCATTGAACAAAATTGATTTTCTCTTGAAACAAGTCACCAAAAGTCATCACCAATATACAGTACTTGTGTACACATTTCTTGCCAAATATCGTCTTCAGATAATTAATGGTATCTAGATCCTCTTTGCCAAATTGATTACCGAATTTCACAACTAGTAGAATTGCGTGATACCCGCTTGGATTAATTGTAACAGCATAAGACAAAGCGTCGATCAAAGAATTTGTGGTCTCATAGTTTGCCCAGTCCGTTTCGCAAAGGCCTGGCCCGTCGACAACTTTAATAATTCTTTCGTTGAATTTGCACACAGCACCTATGACTTCCTTTATTTTTGACGTTCCTGCAATCTTAAAAGCGTTATATCCAACTATGGAGTTTCCCAGGGAACTTTTTCCATTACCAGTTTTTCCAAGCATAAGGAAATCTATCCGAGAATCAATGAGCTCTTGCGACTCCCTGTATAGTGAAAGAAAAAACAACGTATTAGCAGAATATTATTTAGTGTAAACTTTTGAATAGGTCATGTTCGAATATTAGCGATTGGCCCATTTAATAATTTCTACATTTTAAGATAGAATGACCTAATTTTAGGGCGCGCCTCGGAAATCGTTCGAGCGCGTAAATGTAGTAGGTCATTTAGTGAATTCTGTCGATTACTAGACGGCCGTAGATAAGCGCTGGCGAGTTCAAGGGATGCGCCGCTACGATTAATCGAGGGTTCTTTATTTAAAGGGGGGCCACCTAGGCCTAGACTACGTGCGGCATCGATCGCGCGCTTAAGGTATATTTAAGAGACACAATCGACTGCTCTCCTCTGTGACATGATAGGACACATCGTCAACGTTTCTCCATTGTATTGTTCAGCAGGTTGCTTGCTTTGAGAATGATACAGTGATAGATTTAGATCAGGGGGAACCTTTTGATAACAGTGTGCCCAAGTTGGATTTCTAGTTCATTCAGCGTGCCAACAGCCTAAAAGTTATCTTGCTCTGGGCACTAAATTGTTTGTAGATGAGACTTGAAGTGCCCTTTTTTAAGTATTTCGCGTTCAATTGAAACTCGCTCTGCGTGCCAAGTTTGGCACGCGTTCCGTAGGTTGCCAAGCCCTGATCTAGATAAAAGGCTATGGCTTTAGAAATGGGGACAAGTCATTCATTCGGTCATCCAAATGTTCGATCTTTACTCCTATGAAAACGTTTTTTTTGTTAAACATCTGGATTGACAATCTACGATTGGTTGGTAGATCCCTCCTTCATTCTTTGATTAGTTCACATGACGGACTGACGAACATTTTTGACGAGTATGATAAATATACATGCAACATCACACTTCCTACTTCTCATTCAGACTCATGTCTTATATATAGTTTGATAATCGCCGTACTTAGAAATCCAAGGATATTAAACTTATTATGAACAACATCTAATGGATATATTCCCTCAACAAAAGAATGAAAATTTAAAAATCAATGCCAACATAGGTTATAAAATGTAAAACTAATTGTAATTTTTTTCCATTCATCTTTTGACCGCAAAAATCATCTATTAATATAGTATAGTGAGAAAATTATGTCAATTTAAAATGTAAATAAATATTACTTCGGTAATGCTTCTGCTCCAGTTTCAAATAGTGCTGTTGCCGACGATGTAGTAGTGTTAGGTATACTTTTATCATTCTGAAATAGCGTAATTATCATTGTAAATGAAACTGCAACAATTTATTCGGGTGGTCTCGATCATACCGGATTATGCATTTATCAATGCAGATATTGATTTATGTTGTGAAATTAGCACCTTTTCAAATGTATAATGTATGGGCTAAAACTCGTCTCTAAGTATATCTTATCTAAAGGAAATTCCCAGTGTTTAAATAAAATTCTTCTAAATGTATAGCAGGTCTCTACGTCCATCTCGTCTTTATGTCTATCTAGTCTATAATGCAAGAGAGCAAACAGCTCTGCAGTCTGGCTAATAGAAGAAATATAGTCTATAAGTTCCCAAATATGAAACATGTATTTCAACCTACGCAAATTTCCCTGCTTTTTATTAGCGTATGTTTGTATTTCTAATTTTCCCGTAACGCTTTGAAATACCCCTTATTTGTCCATTCTTTACTGTGGAGGCCATATTATATCAATTTTATCCAAGGGTGTCTATGTCAATAATCAATTAAATTTAGATAAATCAACTAATTCGATGATTGTGCAAACTATTAAGATCATCAAGTCTAGATCAACTAAAGCTTGTATGCAATACTCCATACTAATACTTTTGCTTTAATGTCTACTTAAGACGATAGTTATAGATTAGTGAACATATTCAAAACTAAACCTTACATTTTCATCGCTGTGAGGTTTGAATGGTTCCATCAACTGTTCTTTTCTTTCCGTCTCGTGATGCGCCGTAGGCTCTTGATGTGGTGCCAATGGTTGACTCAAGCGATAACCAAACCCCTTTACCGGTTCAGCCACTGGAGTTTCAAGCGCAGAGTGACGTCTATTCACTGTATTGATGTTGTCTAGATTACTGAATTCAGAAACTTGCAGGTTTGGAGTATTTTGAGCAGTAGGCCTACTCAATGACTTTGGCTTTGGAAGAGGTTTAGGCTTATATCCTATATCTGCCTGTGCAACACTATTTGAATTATTGGATGCACTCTTACTGACAATTTCCATGCGTTTTATTTTGTCTGCAAAAGACATTTTTTCAGGCTCGTCTTCCATTTTCAAACGGAATCTATAGAAGTGAATACAAATAAAATTAAAACACAGACTGTAATATGCTCTGTATGAGGCGGATTTAACTTAAGGTTATTAAAGAACCATTTCAAAAGTACGATTTCCGAATAAAATCATTTAGATTCCATTTTAGTTATGAATTAGATCTAGCTTTACAAGGATTTTGCTTTCTTTCCACAACTCACAATAGTGTAAACGCACAAGAAGTTAAGTTAAAAGATCTATACATGAATTTAAAAATAAGGGATAATCATTTAGTCGTGTAACTAATTGAGAACGAAGAGGAACAAGAATGTAGCTATATATAATACATTATTGCTCAGAGGGAACGTTGGTCCTGTATGTCAGTCAGCCGCTGTCAATTAGAGCTTTTAAAGGCGTAAAATAAGGATTTAAAAGTGCGCACCATAAAGATAAATAAAACGTGTATATTATTTAAAAAACTGATTTTGTGGGTTAGAGGGGGGGCGGGAGGGGTGTCCTAAGATTTTTAAGGATGTGTTGTCAATTGAAAACATGACACCACAAAGCCTCAGCTCGATATCATTTCAAAAGATTACATCAGTCGGCCTTGCTAAGAGCGGGACGGTCGACGGCACAATGTAAAATAGAAATGTTTTGCAAAGTTAGTTTAAAGGATTCTTAAAAGTTTTTTAAAGATAATATCTATTATTTTTATTAATATGATATAATATATATTATATTGTTGTCAAAATTGTCACTAGTCTAAGTCTTCAAGGCACTGATGTGAGCTGTTGATGTTGTCCGTCTTGGGAAATAATATGTTCCAGCTACTCATTGAACGTTTGAATCATTTAAAATAATGAACTTATCTACAAATAATTAGATTAAAGTGTACAGGTTAAGTGAAAGAAACTTCTTGAACACTTTCTAATACAAAAACAATCATATCTCAGTCTGCTTACATATTTGTGTGCAAACCTCAAAAACTCTCTTTTATCCCTCGGGTCAAGGAACCGGTGAAGACTGCTCAATGACCCTTTAAAAATGTCCATGTCCTTAGTGATAAATAGAATAAAAAGACGTATGGCATTGAGAAGAATCGATAAGGACAGCTTCAAAGCAGCCTACAAATATCTAAGGGTTCAGTGATACTATTTAACCGTCATTTGTATTCATCAATCAATATAAGTATTATATAAACTTTAACCGATAACCAACCAGTATGAAATATCATTTCGAAATATACAATTTTAAAGTTTGAAAAACATGTTGTTGTTTTCTGTATAGCTTTGAACAGAACTATTTCTTGTTTCTTTATGTGTGTTACTTTTATGTGTGGTACTTTATGTGTGGTCCTTTTATGTACAGAAACGCTTGAACTATTGCAATGAACGCAGAGCTAAATATATATTATTATATCTACCCCTTTTACCACCTAAATTTACTGCCGTACTATATCGCCCTAAATTCGTCCTAAACATGTAGATCCATTAGTGTCTGACTGTTTCTTGTGACTGAACACCAGTGATGTAAGAAAAGAAAAAACTTAGATGGAAAAAAAACACACATAATCAGAAGCAACACGACTCCAAATAGACATCGAAAATATTCCACTGAATTGCTTTTCTGAGAACTGTAAGCTTAATGTACCGCCTTTCTGAGAACTGTAAGCTTAATGCACCACTTTTCTGAGAACTGTAATCTTAATGTAACGCCTTTCTGAGAACTGTTAGAGCTTAGATGGAACTCAAAAGCAAGAAGATAAACTACAATGAAAAACGGTGTCTCCGAGTATCTTCCATTACCTGGCGGATTTTGTTTTTACTAATGGGCAGTAATAATGCAATCCTTTTACTTCGACACTGTCCGATTAAAATCTGGGGGCAATTAGCAAGATACTTAGGGATTGGTTAAATACCCAAGGCTGTGTCTTTTTTTTCTTTTTGCAAATTGTTGTTGGTTTTAAAAGAATAAATATGCTAATGAACAAAGGCCAAAAAATATATTAAATACACTAACATTAACAACGAAATTTAAAGTAACATCTTTTTAAACGAATAAATAAATAAAAGTTTTTAGGCATCAAACAGATGCGTTACTAAACGTTGCCTTGATATGGAATATAAAAGGGGTGTGCAAAATTCTTCGTCATTGGGTCCTAAAAGACATTTGATACAACAAGATAAGGCACTTATTCTTAAAATGTATTGATACAATAATTGTAACAAAACTGTTAGAAGCCTTGTAGGGGTAAGACTAAAAGGCTTGTCCGGTCTGTTGCAGACCCCTGATCTACAAAAAATTAAGATTTAAACAATTCAGTAAAAGAATTAAATGCACCTTTTCAACGTATACATCTAACACACTTACCTTTTCCTTACTACATAAAAGCCAATGTTAACCTGGATCGCTGTCTAGAAATACCCCATTTATGTATCAGACACAATTACAAATATATATGTATTTATATATATATATATAGTTGCCAACCTAATGATAAAAATGTGGTTTGGCAAGCTTTTGTATGTTTGTTTAAAAATTTACTTCCTGCAAAGTACACAAGAGTTACATATTGTGTTCGACGCTATCTATTTGAATGACTGAACACGAATAGTGGATGGGGGCAGGAGTAGTGTAAGAAATGCATGTGATTATATCAGTATATTTTTTACAAAGTTAAAATCCTCTATATTTTATTCCAAGGTACCTTGTAACAGTTCCATATGAAATACCGTACTTTCGGTACGCCAGCCGAATGCACTGCCGCACGGCCAATATTACAAAACTTTACCAATATCTTACTATTTTTAAATTGAGCTAAAATTAGTATGTAAAATATCTCATAGATCCGTCTTATAAAGAAAGCCCTCCATTTTAAAACCAACGAGTTCAAATAATTGTCTAAATATATTTCACGTTGAGATAAAAATTATGATAGGTTTACCCTCTAAATATTGCACAGTGTTCAACTAAATTTACCTGGGGTTCATACTATAACTGGTACCGCTCGCTACTTACATTCTATGGGTCAGCAAACATGTCATGTGATGTGTATCAGTTATATGGGGCACGTTCGGCTGGCGTACCGAAGGTCCTGGGTTCGAATCCTGGTGCAGGCTAGACTTTTTTCCCGAGACTAAGGGTGTCACTGAGTCTACCCAGCTCTAATGGGTACCTCACATTAGTTGGGGTAAAGTAAGGCGGCTGTGCATAGTGCTGGCTACACAATCACCTAGTATACCGTGGCCACAGAAACTGGTGAACGCTATGGATCAATTTGGTCCGACGGGATACTTTATTTTACTTAGTTATAGCTGTCTGAATTTCACAAAAAGTACATTTTTTTGTCGGGCCACAAAAATCCACTTGGTGGGCCGCATGCGGCCCCTGGTATAAAAGGAGCATCTGTAATATATAAGATGCACTTTTAGTTACTAAAGTACTAATGATAGATTTACATTATATTATTTGGCTGCAATCAGACATATTTTATGATATTTATTTAAAGACAGTTTTTAAATACAGCGATAAAGTATGAATGTCACTACATGTAAAATGTGTGTTCACTTATATACCTCCACTGGGGCACACATGTCCAATCGATTTATGGCAAAGCAAACAGAGCCAGCGCCTTCGTCCATATGAACCTCAAGGGATGCTCCACCAGGATCCAGGATGTTATAAAAGTTTAGCTCGCCCCATCCTGTTGTACGCATCGAACTGGAGCCTCTACAACACCGTTAAGCGTTAAATACTGTCACCACTATTTACATGATCATGAACCACCACGTGGACATGTCCACGCAGCCAGGTCGCATCCAACAGGTGTCCCGCTCTACCCGAGGTCATCAACTCAAACTTCATGTCCCACACGCACGCACCGACGTCTACAAATGTTGTTTTTTCCGTCAGCCATTAGGCTCTGGAACACCCTGGAACAGGCCTCCATCACTGCCCCTACTGTGCCGGCTTTTCAATCTTACCTGAAGGGCTGGACTAAAAATCTAAAGTGACACTCTGTCATCTGTTCATAATTGCTATTTGAGATTGTTTTTTATTTTGTGTGTAGTTAAATTGTGGATTCTTTCCTCGGTCCTAACGGGGTCTCCACAGTAATATGAAGTAGAAGACCTTTTGACTTTGGTTTTCATAGCATTATGAATGATAGTATAGGTCATGTGTCGGAAACCTACGTAACGCTAGCCAGACTTGGCACGCAGAGCGATTTTCACTGCAATGCGGAATACCCACAAAAAGGCAATTCAAGTCTTCTTTTTAAAAAAAGAGGAGTATGACTTTTTGACTGTTGGCACGCTGAATGAATTAGAAATCCTGCCTTGGCACACTAATATCAATAGGTTGCCGACACCTGGGTTCGCATACTACCATGTCAATTACACACAAATAACAACAGAGTAATAGAATTGCGGGATGAAGTATAAACTTGTTTTGCAATGTAAGTAACACATAAATAATAACTGTCTATTTACATTATAAAAATAGAATCAGTTCGGTGTAAAAATATTGGAATGACCCTGACGTGATTTGAACACGCACCCTTCTGATCTGGAGTCAGACGCGCTACCGTTGCGCCACAGAGTCTACCGATAGTTATAAGTAAGTATACATACATATGAAAACGTATAATACTGTACAATCTAGTAAAAGTAAAAAGTCCACCGTGTGAGATGAGCAATCAGCTGAATGTAATATATTTATCTATAAATGCATGTGTTTATCTTACATAACTACACTTTTATACACACAGAGAAAGAGAGAGAGAGAGAGAGCGAGAAAGGAGAAAGAGAGGGGTGAGTGGGAGTAGATGCATTTGCATTGGGTTTTCAAAATGTGACTAGATTTAGATCTACATAGTATTCTGTTTTTCCCCCAATTTTCCCGGAAAACTGAATAACCCAAAGTATGTTATATATTACTATAACAATGACAGTGGGCTGATTAGACCTGGCTACTAGACTCTAATTAGGTTTATATTGGTATTAAATACGAGGGGTCGGCAACCTATGAAACGCGTGCCGGACATGGCACGCTGATATATTTTCTCAATGCTACGACGAAGACTCTCAACAGTATAAATAATGTCTCTTCTACAAGAAAAGGATAGGATGACTTTAAGGCTGTTGGCGCGCTGAATGAATTAGCAATCCTACTTTGGAACACTGTTATCAAAAAGTTGCCTACCCCTGGTATAGGTGATAGACACTTTAGTTAGTTATAAAGTTGGAAGATAAAAATAACAGAGTATCCTAAAATAGGTAGTCATTTCTTAGCTTAAAGACCAAGTGAAAAGGTTTTTCTCAAAGGAACGAGATTTGGAATAGCCTCATAAGGCTGTGACGTTTGAGAAAGGAAAAAAATAAATAAAACTCGATGCTATCAATCTATATTTAACCATTTTGTTAAAAATAAGAACCGGGAAAAGATTAAAAACATGTGGCAATAGATTCAAAACACGTGACAATATTCATTTTTCCTAGTCGGAATCCTTTCCCTTACGTCACTTTCCTATGTTGCCGGAAATAAAAACATCTCAAATGGCTGCGAGATTTGGACCTTTCCTCCAAAAAACACGCACATTTAAGTGCAAATATTGAATTAATTACTTAAAATTTATCTTTGATATTTTGTAAAAATGATTTTTAATAACATTCACTTGCTGAATACACTATATACTATCGAAATCAAATGTTTACTCAATTTTGATAAAAAGCTCTTCACTTGGTCTTTAAGTAATATCACACCAGCGTCTCACTTTTACACATGTAAAAGAAATGTTGCTATTTTAGTATAATTCTTGGTCAAGAGGTCGAGTTATGGTTAAACAAACTGCAGGTGTCAGTTATAAGTTATACATATTGATGAAAACTGTCATAGTAATAAATAGTAACCGAGTAAAGGTTGAAAATATCTGAACTCCTCGACATTTAGATCTGCATGGAGTGTCATAAAACTATACTAAAGGAACGATCTAAAAAGGACCTTGAACAGGGTACCGACAATCAGCACATACTTCAATAGCCTCTTGCTCTACCCCTCCCCCTTTCCTTGTTTTAACTCCGACTTCCTTTTTCAAGCTATAAATGTAGTGATATTTGAAGTAAAAGAATCACCCTTTATTGCAGTTTGATAATATAATTGAAACTGGTTCAAAGTTAATTACATCTAAATAATATATATTGTGGTGGACTAAGGAGGTGCCAGCTTATAACTCTAGCCCTGTGGCACTGTTTATACAACATGGCTCCAACTTGTAAAACTACACCTTAATCCTGGCTCTTCTCGGTACTGGCCAGAATGAATGTACTTTGTGAGTCTGCAACATATTTATATTTACACATTCACTTTCTCCCATATTCTATATTTAGGCCTATGTATTGTAATTGTATATCAACATTCACCTATGATTTATTATACCCATGATTTATTATGTTAAGTTGATGTATTATACAGCCACCCTTATGTCCACGATTAAAACGTAGTTGACATAACAAAATGTATTTCCCTACATCTGTATTCACGATCTTACAGTTTCCCATGAGTCATGAAGGTAACAACCCCCCTCCTCTACACCCCCATCCCTCCTCGCTGAAATTGTCCCCTTTGATTTATTGACTTAGAATTTGTATCGGTTCCGCTAAACATCAGTAAATAAAAAAACTCTCACAGATTTTTGAAGACAGTGGGCATAACTCATTGTAAAAAAAAATAAGTATCACCTTCTGAAAGTGAACTAAATATGTATGAATTTAATTTTTTTTTTTTTAAATTCAACCAACTTCAATTAAATGATATATTTCTACATGCAAAACAGGTTGATCGTAAATGGTAAACATTTAAAATTGTTAGAAAATCAAAATGTTAATAGTGAACGCGCTGTGTTTCTATTGTACAGTGTCAAAGTAAACTATTGTTTGAAACCATTCTGTTTTGTTGTTTGAATCAGTGGCGTAGCAATGTTGGTGCTGTTGGTGCGAGCTCCTCCAGGCATCAAGCAACAATTTTGGTTAATGGGCACCAAATTAATCACATTTTGTTTTGTTTTTAATATAATTTATACCGTTTGTTTGGCAAGAAAATATTGCAGAATGGCCAATGCGCGCTGTAACTGTCAAAGTTATTTCATTGGTTTAAGATTTCTAATCCGACTTTTCAGACATTAGTCTGCGAAAATACAATTAAGCTTATTTATACTTTGTAAAAATGACTTATTATTATGAACGCATCAATGGATGGGGCGCACCATCTTGGATCTTTAAAACATTTCTTTGATTTGTAATAATATAATTTAGATTGCTAGAAATAATACATCGTTTATTGTATTTAAAAATTGGTTATAGTAGCGTTGGTGTATTTTTTATTACCTGACTTACACAATATTATTGTAAATGAAAACGTAGACAAAATTTTAGTGTTTCAATCTCACCACTAATAGTAAATATTGTTGTTTTCTTCTCACTATATACATTCTTGTTTACCTAGAAAGCAACTATGGCCAATATACTTGTTGAATCAGAGTGACATTTAAATATGGCGCTGTGAGAGGAAGTAAAGTTCCTTAGCTTTTTTTTATAAGCTTGATCTATTTTTATAAACAGGATATCCAAGTCATTTAAACCGTATTGATAAAGATAGGTGCACAGATAAAAAAGAAAGATAGGTAGATAAATTGGTAAAAAGGAACATAGGTACATTGATATATTAAATTAATAGGCTTAGATAGATGGATTAATTATAACAAATAATTGTTTAAATAACGTAAGTATCCAGGTGGATTGATCCGTGGGGCCGGTGAAGTAAGCGTTCACCAGTTTCTGTATACTAGATGATTGCGACTTTAAATTCAACAAGTTCGACCATTTCTTAATTATTAATGATATTATAAATCAATATTTATAACGCAGGTAGCAAAACAATTTCCAATAGGAGCGGGCTTTAAAGACGTCAACACAAAACTATAAGCTATTATGAAAACTTATATACGTCCTTAATGTGGTTCGAAACTCTTATATGAATATGTCAAGCCTAAAGTCAGGTAACTATCAGAGCCGGGTCGACTCAGGGACCCCCTCCAGACCCTGGACAAAAATCCTAGCTTGCACCAGGATTCGAACTTAGGACCTTCGGTACGCCATTTAGGCAAAGATCTAATTAAATCAGAAACGTGGGTTTCAAGTACTAGAACCTGGACATCCCTCCCTGAAGCGGGCATGTGTTTAACGCGGGCATGTGTTTAACGCGGGCATGTGTTTAACGCGGGCATGTGTTTAACGAAAGTTGCCTTTACTCTAAACATGCACTGCTGATAAACTTTCTCTCACATGAAATCAATTTCAAGCCCACAAAGAAGTCGTCCAACACAAAGAAAATGTGTAAAGCTTCTTGTCATTTAATTAGTTTAATAAATAATTAGTATGTGCATATATAAGAGTGTTACATCACAATAAGGACGTATATAATTTGTTGGAATAGCATATAGCTTTGTGTTGACTTTTTTTAAAGTGCCGTTCTTATTGGAAATTGGTCATGCTTTGACGCGCTCAGGGCCGGATTTACCTATAAGCTAAACAAGCTATAGCTTAGGGCCCCCACTTTCTTGGGGGCCCCCAAACAAAATTGTTCGAGTGAACAATTGTCATATATTTTTAAATATACCGCAGCATTATTATATATATAAATACTAAACGGCAGTTCTAGAAAAAATGTTCTTGAACGAGTTGTGGCAGTCATAATTAAGCTTACTATGACAGAGCGTGGTTTATCTTTAAGAGGAGATAAGCAATTATTTGGTTATCCTCACAATGGCAATTTCCTTGGAGTACAAGAATTTATAGAAGAATTTGATCCTTTTCTAGCAAGCCATATAAAAAAAAAGGAATACAGGATCAGGTGTCACGTCTTATGTTTCTGCAACAATATGTGATGAATTTATCCAAATTATGGCACATGAAGTAAGAGACTCAATCTTGGATGATTTAAGAATTGCAGGCTAGTTCAGTTTAACTGTAGATTCCACTCCAGACCGGTCCCATATTGATCAGATCACTGTTATTGCGAGGTATGTTTTAACAGATGATGGGTTCCCCTACTGGACGATTTCTAAGAAGAAATTCGTGAAGCAGTTAGTGCTTTATGCCAAACATATCCCGAAGATGAGCACATGAATCTTGTAGGATAAATCAAGCATTTTCATCAATATGCTAGACATAGTCAAGCCTATGGTTCAGCGGAACATGATAGTCTGACACATCAGGTTAATCATAGGGTAATATTTACCGATCGAGACGATCGAGTCCAATCAGCATTCCCTAATGTAGAAGCAATTTTGAGTTTTTTTTCTTAGTATGATGGTTGCCAATTGCTCTGGAGAAAGATCTTTTTCTCGGTTGAAGAGGATAAAAAATGAATTTAGAACAATGACTCAAGATAAATTATGTTTCCTCAGTCCCATGTGCATAGAAAGTGACAAACTACGTAGTTTATCATTTGATTATGTCATCAGTGACTGGCAAAGGCAAGAAAGAAAATATTTTAGTTTAATATAATTCATGAATCCTTATAACATGTTTCAAAAGATTAGATAATAAGCCTTTGTAAATTGTGCCTTTTAAAATTAGAACCTTTGTTTCTTTTTACCATAGTTTGCATTTTTAAGTTCGTTATGAATAAAAATGATTTTAAGTTAAAGATGTATTCAAAGACTATAATAAGATGGACCGCTTGTTCTATTTTTAGACCTAATATATTGTTGTTTTTTCCGTACGCAACCAATAAGGCCCCGGATTATCTTCGCTCTTGTATGGAGCTCTACATTCAGTCCCGCCCACTTCGTTCGGCTTCTGACGCGCTTACTCTGCGGATCCCTCGTGTGAGGCTAGTGTCCGCTGGTGAACGTTCATTTTCCTACGCAGGACCGTCTGCTTGGAATAACCTCCCACTACAGCTTCGCCAGAGCCCTAGCTATGACACCTTCAGGAGCCGGCTGAAGACTCACCTATTTCGCCAGCAGAATTAGCGTATTACTACATATTTCGTTGTCTGTCTGTATTATGTAACTGTCGTCTGCGCATAGAACTGTCACCAACGGGATATGCGCTATATAAGCACTGTTATTAATTAATTAAGGCTGTCATTAATGACTTATACGCTCCTAAGATTGCATTGAACGTTCCCGCTATAAGCTTATACAAATTTCGATTTTAACCTTAATTTTCCATTGAGAAAATCATAGCGAATTACTAAGCCGAAGTCTAGATGACTTAGTGCGATTCTAAATTCAGAAATTAAGTGTTTTCAGTTATCAACTAGCAAAAATTTTAATGTCAAAGCAAGCGGTCCATTTTATTAAAGACCTTGATTTATTATTGCACTAGCTATAGGTCTATACTTCTTAATTATATTTCAGTTTAACCCTCTAGGTATCCGAAAATCACTGACATAAAGGCTTATAAAGGAAGGGCCCCATATCTCAAATAGCTTAGGACCCCATCAAGTCTAAATCCGGCCCTGGACGCGCTATACATATTGACTTATAATATCAATAATTTAAAAATGGTAGAACTGATTGAATTTAAAGCTGTAGTATAGACACACTGAATCAATTACAAATCTTACTCTGCCACACTATTATCACATGTTCCCGACAAAGGTGTAAACTATACGTAGATCCATAAGGTCGAAAGGAACGTTTGTTTTAAAAAAAAAAGCATAATGCCATATCATTAAAAAAAAGGAATCTCAGCACTTTTATTTATGACCTCTTCATTTTGTCACCCCACCGTGTTTGTCTCGACCCCTCCTCCTCCACCCCCCCCCAAATCCGCCCCCCCCCCCCATTTCTCTCGAATCAGGTAAATAATAGAAATAACATGTAACATATATGTTTGAAGTCTGCTAGAAACTGGTTCGTAGAAGAAGGGCAGCTCGTGAATCAACTATATCAACACATTAGGTAAGCACCTTTATTTAGATATAATATCTTTAGTTGTGCGTATCACTTAGCGAGGTATAATACGTCCTTGGTAACATTGAACACGTTATTGGATTCGCTTATAATAAACAGCCAGGTGAGTTTATAAGATATACAATATAGGATTTAGCTGAAAGTGTTGTTGTTTTTTTCAATTAGGAAATACAAATACAATGTCAAAATCTCCCACGGCTCATTTCACTGATGTTTCTTCTTCTGAATTTTTTTTAGTCATTTCTCAACATTATAGGGCCTTTGTTAAAGATTTTTATTGTGACGATTATTGCGTCGCACGTAGGGTTGCCATCCGTCCCGATAAATCAGGACCGACATACCGACAAAACCCAATTCTGTCCCGATTTTGCAAAATACTGTTACGAGTTTGGCTCAAGTAATGAAGTAAGGTCATCTGTTAGCGCAACATGTAGATCTAAATGCAGCCTCAGTTAGTTTATGTTGCCAAGGTCGTCTTACAGATGGCGCTGCGTGTTGCATATCCTGTATCGACGATGCAAGTACCTTCTAGATCTAGCGCCAGCATTCGAGAAAATACCAGAGTGACATGCATAGAGTTTTTTAAATACGTCAAAGTGAAAAAAAACTTGCTGAAAAGGTTAAATCTTCCGAAAATAATGGTAAACTAACTACTTCAGCCGCAACAAGCTCCATGTAATTAGAGTCAAAAGAAAAAGAAATTGTATTGATTAAATTTGTTACTTCATTTCTACACCCCCATCTCCAGTGGCGTATTTAGCATGTTTCACATGTTCCATTGGAACAGGGCCCCCCACACATTACAAACAAAAAAAAAAAATTTATTGACATGCCCATTATTTCGTTGAAACTATAAAATAAAATTCATATATTTCCTTACAATTTAAGCGCTTCAGTCCAACCAAGCTAAGCGCAACATACAATTTATGATTTTACCGAATGTAACAAGAACAAGGGGCACGGTAGCCGAGCGGCAGCGCGTTCGACTGGCGAGCCGAAGGTCCCGGGTTCTAATCCTGGCCACACAATCACCTAGTATGCCGTATTGACCACAGAAGCTGGTGAACGCTGCTTCATCGGAACTATGGATCAGTTCGGTCCGACGGTTACTTTACTACTTACTACTTACTAACAAGAACAAACGGTACTTTTCTGAGGTATGTGGAAGGCAGGGCCCCCACAATCCTAAATACGGCCCTGCCCATCTCAGAGTGTCCCGAGGAGATCTCAGCTATATATGGCAACCTTAGTCACACGTCGTATGACCTTATGTGTCATGCTTTTCGATTAGTCATTTTACAAAGTTACGTTTTCTGTTGTTTTTTTTTTTTTTTTTGGGGTTAGAACAGGAACTGAACGTAAAAATATGCTTAGTGTATAAGGAAATGAGATTACACTCAATTCAGACGTATTATTTTATGACGACGTATTATACTATAGTAGGGACAGGTTACATTAACCTATACACGGAAGTATTGATGACGTAGGTCAACAAGCAATGGGACTTTTCCCAGCAGACAATCCCATAAGCTTTAAGCGTTAAAAGTGTGTGTGCCTGTGTGTTGGATTTCCGTATTTGAAACCTTTTTTTTTTTTATTCAAATTGAATCAAAAGTACACTTCCATATATTGTAAAGTTTAAATTTGTTTTTATTATTTTGCTGACGTTTTTTTTTTGCATTATTTCTGCTACTTTGTATAGTATTGTCATTGTGTCAGTGAATCAAGTAAGTTAGAAGATAGCTCTAGACTCTAGCTAGACTAATCAAGTATGTAGGCCGCAGTGTTCCACCAACCCTAAGAGAACTTTAACTGAAAGAACTGTCAGAGTCACACATTTTCAGTTTTAATAAAATCGAAATTTGAACTTTAAAGACTTACCTAAAAAATACTTATTGAAAAAAGTTACGGAAAGTATATATTAATTTATGAATAAGAAAAGCTACAATCTTTTTCTTTTTTTATGCACAAATATAATTACTATGGTCGATTTTCGAACACACCCTAATTTGGAACATGCTCATTCTTCCAAAGTTTTCAAAGTTTTGTATATATTTTTTTGCCTATAAACTTTTTTTAAAAAAGGTACTAAATAAGTCTTATTCTGTTTAGAGTCTTATCAGCTGGTGCGTTTTCAAGCTGGTGAAGGTGCACCACGCGGATCGTCTTTTCTTTTCAGTTAGAGCAATAGGTCTACGTTACTGTCGTCATGAAAAGTGCTATCCCTCTGAAGATGTTGGCTGTTGTGGATCTCCGACTCATTTACGTCTCGCTGAATGGATTGAAAGGGTCATCGTCACCCGCCTCTTCCTGGCTCAGTCGAGAATAGCCAATAGATTCAATCCTGAACCTTTCTACACAGTTCAACTCTCTTCAGCTTTGACGCTATCTTGGCTCTTCTCTCTGATTTATACATAATCAACACATAAACACAGACAAGCGCATTGCATATTTTGGGTCTGCAGTAGGTCTGTCTTTTGCATTTCTGATGTCATTTAGAAAGAAGGTGAATAGGGTCCCTCGTGTTAATGATATACACATTGGTGTCAACATCAACCACATATTCTTCTGCTTGACTGGCAACAGGTTCATTTATCTTCATTGGTTCCGGTATTACTCATTGCCAGCGACTAAATCATTGCCAAAGATAAATGGAACATTTTTCACTATATCGTGGACTCTGTCGGAAATTCGTCTCCTCTTTTTGCCCATCTAGATAACAACGAAATAGGGCATGATAGGCGATCGGTAGCGCGTTCGACTGGCGATCCGAAGGTCCTGGGTTCAAAACCTTGATGGATGCTAGGATTTTTGTTTCTTATGACTTGAGCTCTGATGGGAACCTGACATTAGTTGGAGTAAAGTAATGGCGCCTGGGCATTGTGCTGGCCACGCATCCCTAAGAATGCCGTGGTCACAGAAACTGGTGAACGCTTCTTCACCAGCCATATTATCAGTTTGGTCCGAAGGGTACTTTATTAGATAACAAAAACACAGTTGACTTCAAAAGATCCGAGAAATGGTACAAAATTGTTAAACCAGATATACTGGGTCTGATTAAAGGAGTTTTGTTAACTTTAGACGTCTCTCTTCCTTCATCTGTCTGTCTGTCTGTCTACATTATTTTATTTAAAGCAAGCTTAACGATATTGCATTAGTCAAAACAAAATGGCCTCTCCTATTCAGATGGTCTTCTTAAATAAACAAGACGCGAGTTATGGCTTTGTGGTGGTATCTTTGAAATCGCTAAAACTCCTACTAACATAAGCGTCGAACGCGATGACTCTATTTCAAATGATTGGCTTCCCAAGTCGTCTAAACATTTAAATTTATTAATTATGGGAAAATCATTGAGGGGGCAAAGGGGTCTAACATTGTGTACTAATTAATCTTAGGCTAATTAGTGAATCACTTTACTATCCCACCGCAAAAGTTTACAGTATATTATATCAAATTTTCTTTAAAACATTTTCTAGATGCCAAACGGAAATGGAAGAAGACGATCATCAACAAATGTCTGTTGCAGATAAAATACGACGCATGGAAGCTTTCACCCAGAGTGCATCCGACTTTTCAGCTTTTCAGACTTTGCAGGCAAATAAAAAGCAGAAATCTATTTTACGGCCCAAGCCAGTGCGTTCAGATCAGAAAAGTACAAAGTCCGTAGTGTTTGAATTCAGTAATCTAGAAGGCAGTGAATCATTGAACAGACGCCACTCTGCGGTAGAGCCTTATAGAGGAGAACCAATCAGACAGAGTAACTATCGCAATAGTGATACGATGTTCGCCCACGTGACATTTCAAGAGACTCCCTCGCAGCATGCATCAAAACATCTAGCCCTGGAGGTAGGCCAATACAAACTTCTCATTAAAGAAATTTGGCGTAACACGACTTTAATCCTCATTTATTTCAATAATAAATCTCCCGATAAAAAAATGTGGGACTATTAAACTCACGTTTAAGAATTGGGCAAGGACTACTGAAGACAGGACGTGCAGACTTGAATTTCTGACTTAGCTAGCTAAGGCCAGTTTTTTTTAACAGTAGCGATACACTCGCTTGTCGCGCTTATATACGAAGTAAATTATTATTAAGTAACTAACATAATTAACGTCAATAATGTCAATACTGTCAATAATGTTAATGTGCAGGGCCGTTTACTAATGAGGGGTTAGGATTGAGAGGGTTTAAAAGAGCATTTGAATATTATTTAAGATCTATTTAGATGATTGAATGATTAGAACCGTACACATGATACCCTATATATATATATGCGGTTGGTGTTGACGGTTTCGTGTGGGGGGTCACCTAAGGAATAAAATAAAGTGAAAAAAAAAATTCTAAAAAATCGTTATTTCTTGACCTAAAAAGGGAAAAACGTAACCCACCCATAAAATTTATCTCGCTCATAATTAAGAGACTAATGCACAGCCTCTAAAAAAAGTGATTATAAAGTAAGTCGATTATTTGGGTTGAGAATTTTGCCAAGGGGTACATGTACCATTATTATAAATACGATAATTTGATTTCTATGTCTATGGCAAAATTTATATGTGTTTTCATGACCAAGGAATATAAAGAATGTAAATTGACTGTGATAGTTACAAATAAACAAACATTGTGCTCTCCTCTCATATTTTCTGCTTTCAATAATGGTATACATGCACTATTTGGCACTTTAAACAAACGACACTTCTTGGCAGCATTATAATTACCTTTACAATTAACTACACCACATTTATTAGGCATTTTGGTAAAAATACACGATCGAAAAATTGAAAACAAACGCAGTGAAGTAAAATATCAACAACAAGTATCCATGTTGGAACCAAACTGTGCCTTCTATTCATACTCCTTAAAAAATAGTGCGCTCATGCTTGGTAATTATTATATAAAGTCCGGAAGGCAAACGAACGCCACATGACGGGAGAGGGTGAGGCTAGCACATTCACGGTGCCCTTTACTCGGCAAGAACTGGAGTATGTTTTGAGACGGTGCAAAGCGAAGAAGGCCCCTGGGCTGGATGGGATCAGCAACGAGCTGATCACTCACCTTGGGGCTGGTGGCAAAGGCAAACTCTTGGAGCTCGTAAATCGAACATGGTCTGAAGGTGTCCTACCGAAACAGTGGAGAGAGGCCTTGGTGGTACCCATCTTGAAGAGGAGTAAAGACCCGGGTCAGGCCGAAAGCTACCGACCGATTTCCCTAACATCGTGTGTAGGGAAGGTAGCTGAGAGATTAATCAATAGGAGGCTTGTGAGGTTCCTAGAGGATAATGGACTGGTTACCCCCCACTCAAGCAGGCTTCCGTAGCGGAAGAAGCTCGATGGATCAGGTGACGCTCTTGGTCCAGAAAATGGCTGACGGGTTTCAGCGGAAAGAATCTACACTAGCAGTGTTCCTGGATTTTAAACAGGCCTATGACAAGGTCTGGCGGCCGGGGTTGTTGTTGAAGCTACAGAGGCTAGGAATAGCCTCTAGCATGTACAATTGTATCAAAGGGTTTTTATCCCGAAGAACAGTTGCAACTCGTTACGGGAAAGCGGTTTCTCGGAAGCGCGTCCTGGAGCAAGGATTGCCCCAGGGCTCAGCACTGTCCTGTACATTGTTCCTGGCTTTTATCAACGACCTGCCGAACTATCTGGGAAGCTCGTCGCTGCTTTTCGCAGACGATCTTGTGGTCTGGTCGACCGGGAGGGAAGCGCGTGCTCTCGAGCGGGCCCTCCAGCAGGATTTGAATGCAGTAGCCTGTTACGCCAAGCTTTGGGGTATGGAAGTAAACTGCCTAAAAACAGTTTACTCGCTCTTTACCCTTGGAATCGATATCCTCAAAGAGCCGATCGAGCTGAACATTGACGGCCGCGCCCTGGCATGCGACCAGAAGCCGGCCTATCTCGGAGTGACACTGGACCGAAAGCTAACGATGTATGACCATGTGAGGTTAGTCCAAGAGAAAGCATCTTCTAAGCTGAACATTGTCAAGAGACTGGCCAGTACTGGCTGGGGTGCGAAGGCGAGTGTGTTGAGAAATCTTTACCTAGGAGCGGTAAGATCTCAGATCGATTACAGCCTCCCGGTGCAAATCTATGCGTCTGATACTGCTTTGAAGACGTTGGACTCTGTACAAAATCAAGCCCTCAGACTAATATGTGGAACGTTCCGAACCGCCCCGACATCGGCTGTTGAAATCATGGCAAACGTGCCGCCTCTGAATGGGAGAAGAAAAAGGGCCGTTATTACTGCTTACGAGCGGTATAAGCGGTTGGAGGATTCCTGGGTGGGAAGAGCTCGGATCTCAATGCAGTCCTTCATGCACCACGCACTGAAGCTCAGCCCAGAGATTGGACTCCCGGTCGACCGCATGGCCCTGCGGACGGGAGTGGAACCTCCTCCTCACCTATCTTTCAACCTGCCAGAGATACGGACGAACCTGATGGATGCAGTCGGACCCAGCGCTTGCCTGACTGAGAGGCGCGCAGCTGCTCTAAGGACGGTACGTGCATACTCGGGATTCGTTGAGGCATACACTGATGGGAGCGCGATCAGTGGGACCGAAGCGCGTTCTGGGTATGGTGCTCTTGTGTCGTACCCGAAGGCAGAAGAAAAACGGGCTGAGCTAAGTGGGCCATGTGGATCAGTCTGCATCTTTGATGCGGAGATGGAAGCCATCAGAATTGCAGCTGTAGCAATTGGGAAAACGTTCGAAGAAACACCATCTGCTCGTGATGATGTGGTTATCTTCACTGATGCGCTGTCAGTACTCCAAGCCATCGACGGCTTGGGGACATGGCCCGATCTGCTTGTCCGACTATTAGCTGCTATTTCCGATCTGATCCTCAGGTACGAGGTGAAGGTCATCTTGCAGTGGATTCCAGGTCATGCAGGAGTCCCTGGCAATGAGATAGTGGATGCCTTGGCCAAGAAGGGATCCCTGACACCCACTCCGAAGGGTCCGTCCACCTTCGCGAGTACCCGCAGATCAATACGTGAGTGGGAGACAAGACAATGGGAAACGAGTTGGGACGAGTCTGACAAGGGTCGAGGTGTGTGGCAGCAACTAAAACGGCCAAATCGAGCTGATCCGTGGTGGAAGCTCCGCAGGAGAGAACAGGCTACGATAGCCCAGTTCCGTACAGGGCACTGCCCTATTGGCGCCTATTTCGGACGATTTAGGCCCAATTTCGATTCGCGGTGCCGACACTGCTTTGAAGCAGAAGAGACGGTCGAGCATTTGCTTTTAGACTGCCCTGCCTTGCAGGAGGAAAGAGTGGATGGGAATGGTCAACAGTTTGCACCATCCCTTTATGGGAACCTGGCTGTGCTACGTAGTACAAGTGTGTTTGTCCTCCGAATCCTAAGAGATTAGTCTCGATTCGATCACTCCGGTGAGTGAGGTTTAAAGTCTGGTAATTATTAAGACATTTTAATGGCTATTAGATCGTTCTTTGTCATTAAAAAAATGAAAATGACATAAACCATTAATACAATGAATCATATTAGTAAAGAATTTTGTTAGTTACTTAATAATAGTTGACATTATATCACTGCGCCAAGGGAGTGTATCGCTACTGTTAAAAAAACTGGCCTTAGCTAGGAAGTCAGAAATTCAATTCTGCACGTCCTGTCTTCAGTAGTCCTTGGAATTGGGTAAATTTTGTGAAAGAATAACTAGTGGGGACAATGAGCTAATCGGTTGTTTGTTGTGTTTTGTATCGACGAACTTGATCAAATTATAAAATATGTTTAGAATATCATTTTTTTAAAACCTTTTAAAATTATTATTTTTAATTTATCCTTTATTGTAAGATCAGCATGTGATAAAAATGTATTGGTTTTACATAACATAATCTTTGATTGTTTCACAGATCGCGTTAACATTTATTTACATTTATTTTAAGCTTTTCAGAAAAAGATATGCTTCATTTTTTTATTGACAAGTCTTAACTATTATGCATGCATAAGGTGGAAGAAACAAACATTTCCGTCCCCATTCGATCATTTAATTTTTTAATGATATGGCTGTGTGTTGTGTTACTGGTTGTACCATAGATATTATATGGTTGTACGAAAAGATGTACTAGATTTAATTTTACTTCATTTCCAAAAGATGTTGCAAAAGAAAACGATGGATTGTGAATGTCAGATTTGAAGAATCACCTATTTATAATCCCAAACTAATTGCTTGGTGCAAAAGAATGTTCCTTTTTTTTGTTTTTATAAATCTACGCATTGTGTTTTTGTAATAACCAAGGGCACAACTCTTGACTAATTCATTTTATTAACGCGATGAACACTTTGATTATTAATTATTATCTCCTTCTTACTATCTTTTGATGATACAAACGGATTCCTCATAACTAATCTTGTAGCCTTTGTATAATTCTAAAATACCAGAAATGGCCGTCATGGGTGAAATCACTTGTCAAACACCACCAAAAGCATTTTCTTTTTTACGAAAATGGCGGGAAATGTCACCGGAAGTTCATGATCTCTTACATTTGAAAAGGTCACACCTCATTAAGACTTGTCAATATCACGAATGTTGATGAATTAGATAATGTGTACACAGTTAAACGTACTCTAAGACAAAAACCGTTTAATGAAAAAAAATATAAATACCAACTATATAAAGATGTGTTAATAAAAAAAACAAGTTTTCATTTAATATCATTACATTTAATGTGTTGAATTAGGCTTGAAAGCCGTCATTGTAATAAAACGGCTCTAAAACTCTCTAAATTATAGGTCATACTTAAACAGAAGCGAATGGTTAAGACCTGTTCATTTAATTATTGTTGTTTGTCACTATAATTAATTGTAATAATTATATTTCAGGATAATAGACGTACACCTGATAACATTAACTCTTCAAATACAGCAATATATAACACTGGAAAAGAAGCAGGTTCATTAGCAAAGTAAATATTTCTATTCCGATTTAGTAGTTACGTTTAACATACCATTCTCTTTTCTCACTCTATAAAACTTGCGAACTGACTAGTGAATTAGTATCACTGGATTTATATAAAGTCAACAAGAAGTATAGTTTTAGCAAAAATTACTTCTTTACAGATAACACAATATTAATTTAGTTTAGTTCTGCATAACGTGTTGTTTTCTTATACTCCGTAGAGAATTACAGGATGCAATCGACTCTCAGATAGATCTTCTTATGCTCGGAAAGACTGGCAACGGGAAAAGCGCCCTGGGAAACTCCATACTGGGTTATGACGCTTTTGAGAGTGCAGCATCAGCAACATCAGTGACCAAACACGTCACATATGAAGTGGGCGAGATCAACGGAAGAATTATCAAAGTTGTCGACGGGCCAGGTGTTGGTGATACGGACTGGGAAAAAGATGAGACAACAAATTTTGTAATTAATGCTTTGTCTTATGCTATTACAATTAATCCGAGCGGATATCACGCATTTCTACTAGTTGTGAAATTTGGTAACCGATTTGGCAAAGAGGACCTAGGAACCATTAATTATTTAAAGACGATTTTCGGAAAGAACTTTGTGCGTAAGTACTGCATACTGGTGATGACATGCGGTGACATGTTTCAAGAGAGAACCACTTTCGTTCAGTGGTTATACGCACAGACTGGAGTACTGGCTGATATTGTCAAAGAATGCAATGATCGGGTGATTTTGTTCGATAACAGAACCAACGACGGAGAAAAGAAGCTAAAACAGATGGAAAGCTTGATAGAAATGGTAGACAAACTCAGGTTTGCAAACAGCCGATACACGAATGAACAGTTTGAGCTTGCCAAATCTGAAAGGGATATTCTCCTATTAACTTCTAAAAAGCCAGTAATTGTGGATGAAACAATGAACGAAGCTGGGATCATCCTACAGAAATTCAAGCAAGCTCAAGAAATAGTAAAAAAAGACAACAACCCAGCTCCATTGAAAAACCTGTTGGAAAGGACAAAGAGATTGTATAGTTCCGTTGTTGCTATTGACAACAAATCTGGTGTACTTGCCGAACTGGTTGTTCATATACACTCGATTCAAAGCTCAATAAACGATGAAATAAACCTCTGTCATCGAATTCGAGAGATAAAAGAAGATCTAGAGAAAGCGAGTCAAATGAAGATTAAGGAATTGGCTGCTGAACTAGCTACCATGAAGGGAAAGTATGAAAAATATAGCACAGAAGAGAATAAAGTAGAAGCAGACAGAATTAGAAAATTGGAACTTGAAATTCAGCAAAGAAAAGAACAGGAAGAGCAATGGAGGCATGAAGCTTTGGAGAAATCAACAGAACTTCACATGGTTATGTTAAGAACTCGTGAATTAGAAGACCAATACAGAAGTGTAAAACGAAAAAACGCCTTCAACTTTGGTACAATTGTTGGCAGGGTTGCAAAAACATTTAAAAAGAGACCAAAACTACAACAACAACATGAACAATTTGATTTACTGTATTAACAAGTACTTTAAGATTTACATAAACTGTATTAACAAGTACTCAAAGGTTTACGGAGACTGTATTAACAAGTACTTTAAGGTTTATATAGACTGTATTAACAAGTACTTAAAGGTTTAGATTTTAGATGGACTGTATTAACAAGTACTTTAAGGTTTAGATAGACTGTATTATAAACAAGAAAAAGTTTTAGATATAAAGTATTAATAATAATCTTTATTATCTGGAAGAAAAAGGTTTTTACAATTGTGAAATACATAGAATGAAAAATCTCTCTATTAAAATTAAAATATTTTTGATAGGCTACTTACATAGAGTGCAATCATATATACGTGAATCAATCACAATTATACAGTTCAAATTACAGCAACCATAGTAGAGAAAAGCCATTTTTTTTTTCAATAATTAGGGAACAAAACAATTATTGTATCATTTTTTCGGTTTGCAGTCTTGTGACTTCTTCGGTAAAAGAATATATTCTATGCTAAGAGAGTTGAATGTAGGGTTTAGGTAGAGTGCATTAACAAGCAGGTGAAGACATACATATGACGCCGGCTGGTCCTGCGGTTAGTTGACCGGACTGTCAACCAAAAACGAACTGACACGTCGTGGGTTCTATCCCTGCCACCGACCGATCTCTGTCGCCCTGCAGGAGTTTTGGGCCAATCTACTAGAGCATGCTAATAGCATGATAGAAGCGCTAAATACAAACATAATTATTATTTTTATATACTGTATTGCAACAAAGTTAACTGTAAATAAAGTTGATGTTTTTGTTTTTCTGTACTAAGTTGGTTATTAACAAACTTCGAAACTATTGTTCATTCACAAAAAATATTATGTAACGCTTCCTCTTCAAAGATCACATATTCAATAAACGAAGAATATAAGATAATAAATGATCCACGATTCTCAGAATACAAGTCTTACAACTTTATCTCTGGACACACAGGCAATTATAGTTTCACTGTAAAATATAAAATATCTATGTAGCTCAGGTATTAATTCATATTAGCCACTAAGCTTATTCTAAATACGCAACACAGCCATCCGGGAGGTGGAGGGGACTAAATTTCTTTTATCCAATAATTTATTAAAACTTCAAGACATTAAAAACGCTATTGCGGGTCATGTACCAATTTTCAAAACGACCATCTATACGACAACCTTTTAAAAATAATAATGTGCCAAAGAAGAATATCTCATTCATTCAGCGTGCCAAAAGCCTAAAAGTAATCCTGCTCTATTCTTGAATTGACTTGCGCGTGCCATTGAAAATCATTACGCGTGCCAAGTGTGACAGGCATGCCGTAGGTTGCCGACCCGTGATATATTTTATCATAGAACCTAAAACGCTTTTAGTGACCACCAAACCAGCACGTCAGCAGCAAAGGCAGCTTGTTGAAATTTAGAGAGTAGCCTACTTGCTTTTCAATTAACAGAAAACGCCCATAGGCAAAATAATAGCCATTGCAATAATCAACAAACTGGCAATTTATCTAATTGGTCTGATCAATTAACGTGTTCAATTTTTATTTTATTTATTGTTTATAATCTTTTTATTATGTCTTCACAAATGTGTCTTCCCAAATCAGTCAGAATATCTTATCTTTTTTATATGTTTATTTCTTATGCTAATGATTTTTGGCATTATCATATTTATTATGTCTTATTTATACATTGACAAGGCACGATCTGTAAGACTGGTCATCCAAAAGTATAACTTAAAGTCTAAATATGCAAAACATAGACCGCTTGTAAGAAGAACATTTACAAATCCAGCTTACTCTGCGGATCCCTCGTGTGAGGCTAGTGTCCGCTGGCGAACGTTCATTTTCCTACGCAGGACCGTCCGCTTGGAATCACCTCCCACTACAGCTTTGCCAGAGCCCTAGCTATGACACCTTCAGGAGCCGGCTGAAGACTCACCTATTTCGTCAGCAGAATTAGCGTATTACTACATATTTCGTTGTCTGTCTGTATTCTGTAACTGTCGTCTGCGCATAGAACTGTCACCAACGGGATATGCGCTATATAAGCACCGTTATTATTATTATTATTATTATTATTAAATGTATTCATTTGTTTGTTGTTGAAAGCATGTCATACGAAAACGTATTTTTAAAAACATCAATGTAATTGTTTGAAAATATATGTCTATTAGCTTTAGTTGTGTGACAAAAGATACATCTAATGTCTTTTTATTCTGTGAATGAAACTAAATAACAGTTTTTGTTTGTTTGTTTGTTGTTTGTTTTTTTGTGTTGTTCTTTTTCAATATGACAAAAAATTTTTTCCGGTTTATGTCATTTCATCTTTTCACTCCTCCTTCACTTTTGAAAATACATTATTATACCCTGCATGTTTTTATTTTATTTTGGACTTGTGTAGAAATAACTATTTTAAAGTGCAATGAATGATAATAAATAGATTACGTTGCAAAACAACTACACTCCTGCAACTTCCCTCGACCATTTTATTATCAAACTACATTCGTGAGTGTACTTTTGTTTGTTGTGTTGTATTTCCGGCCCATCAACATCGAAGGTTATGTAAGGCGTTTTTGTTAACGTTGTTGTCATGTTTTTCTTGTATCCGTTTTATTGTTCTTATATCTTTTAATTCTGTAGTACAGTTGGATGTCTTTAATATAGTATTGCATTGCATTGCATTCCAACTGTACTTTTGTAATTATTTTTTTTTATATTGTATAGGTTTTGGTGCAAAAAGGACGCAAATGTATTTTCCCGAAGGTCTCAGCAAGCAAAGGAAAATGTGAATTAGAAATTTTTAGTGACTATCACCTATTCTATGGTGACTATAAGAATATATATTTGACTATACAAACAATTTCTGACCTATTTTAAAATATATGTCTATAAATGAATAAAACTATAAATGAATTATAGATGAAATTTAAATAAGCATAGATTACAATAAAATCATTGACTACATTCCAAATATTATACTTTTGTATATTTATTCTTTTTACTTTATACGTACTTTTATATTAATCTTTTAGCCATTTATGAATTGAATTTAGTAATTGTGAAACTTCGAGTCAACTTTAATTTAATATCATTCTTCTACATGCTTAAAAGGTAGCAGTACTACCTAGAACAGACTTTTTTTAAAAATGTTTAATAAGTAAATATTGATCAAATTAGCTGAATTTTGCAGACTCTTTATGAACACATGAAGGTTTTATATTATGTTTTAGATTTTTTTATATTACAAATATTTAGGTCACAAATCTATTTTTAGTAACAGAGTGGACAAATTCAAGATCGAAAACATAAGGTACATTATTTAGCTGTAACTTTTCACCAAAGAATAAGAATAAGTTTATATTTGCACAATATCTTTCTCATAGCTAACCTATGTTGTGAACTACCACAGATGTTATATCCTAAAGCTTTCACCATTTATCTCTCCGCAAAAATGGCCTATTTTTATTTAATATTGTTCAACTATTAAAAAAGGATAATTCACAAACTATGACAGATATGTCAAAGTTGATAGTTCACACTATAAACAATAATGTTTGAAGTCTGCACACAAAATTTGGTGATGATTGCTTGAAAAATGTGCAAGATATGACCCAAAAACCGCAATTTTCGTCAGTTTTTAAAATACTTTTTTTTGCCAAATTTATGAGCTCATTTACAGCAAAATTATGTCCAACCACCTTAGTGGCCCCCTGCTTGGTAGGGAAACCCTTCAGCTTCCTCCTGCTGCTCTTCTAGGGATGTTAAAACCGTTTTTTTTTTCAAAACCGGTTTTCGGATCTACAAAACCGGTTTAAAACCGGATTTCGGTTCCCCCCCTCCTGTGCATTGTCACAAGTCACAGGCTAGAAAAGCCAAATGTGCGTAGCTTTGTAGGAATATTTGAAAAATAGATCAAACTTAATTAGTGTTTGCAGGGTATTCAAGAGGATGATTTGTCTGAATACAATATGATTTTGCACACCTTACCATAACATTCTTTAGAACAAAAATAAAATCTGGGCTAATTGATTAAACCCGATAGTAGCTTTTAATAGTGATAAAAAATGTGTACACCGTGGAATTAGATCTAGACTTGTAAAATAATGTATTGATGAAAATAATCGCGTGGCACCAATGAAAAGAATGTGTATTTAAAAGTGCCTTTCATAATAAAGCACAGACGCGGTTTCTAGCCGAATTGTTCAGGGTCAAAGGACAAAACTAGTTTGCGTCTCTTTATTGCGTACATCAAAGATTCCGTCGTCGTCGTCGGCATTCGTCAGTCTCGAGAGACGATGGTGTAGCTTCATCAAACAGTAGCGGAAATCTAAAAGATGAATCGACAAGTAAAAAAAAAAAACCTGTTAATTGTAACTGTAACTTAACATTTGGTTTGATGTTGTTTTTATCGCAAGCCATATTTGGTATTTGGAGAAAAAAAGCCAATATCATAGACAAATTTGATTCATTTCAATCAGAACAAAAAAAAAAAAAAAAAAAAAAAAAAAAAAAAAAAAAAAAATAGGTGTGCTACTTGAAGTAATGATTACCTTCCAACCAACAAACCGAAATCCGGTTTTGAATTTCAAAACCGGTTTTCAGTTTCAAAACCGGAATCCGGTATTCCGGTTTTCGTTTAACATCCCTATGCTCTTCTAAGGCAAGCCTCGTCCTCCTCTTTGCTCTTCTGGCCTCGAAAGATGCTGCAGTCGCCTATCGCTGAGCAGTGATGAAATGCAAGCAGTCTTTATATTCACAGAACTTGCATGCAAAACACACAGGATTCAGGTCCATTTATTTCATTATGTCCAGAAGTGATGTTGCCAAATCATTGAAGATGGAGACTGCAATACTTACAGCACCTTGCACAACTGTCAATCCATGGTATCTGTTATTTGGGCACAACCTCCATATCACGCTGTTTATGCTTTCGTTGGTCCAGCGGCCAACTGTGTACAAAATATACTATTATAATCACTTATATTTCTTACACTACCTCCTTCTTTCTGCCTCTTCCCCCACCCTCTATTCATGTCCAGACATTGAACGAGATAGCGTCGAACAGAATATCTAGCTTTAGTGCAGTTTGCAGGGAATTTTTAAAAAATCTGGTTCAAAACAAGCTCGCGAAACCACTTTTTCGAAAATCATTATGTAAGCAGCTTTATTTAGATATAATATATTATAGGCCTATCCCTTTGATATTTTTATCTGTGTCTGGTATATAAATTGTCGTATTTCTAGACAGCGACCCATATTAACATTGACTTTGCCTGCAATATAAGGTAAGTGTTTAGACAAACAATGTAAGAAAACAATATGCGATTTTTAAAAAATATCAAACTAATTTATTTTACAGCATATTTTATTTCTAAATTCATTCTAGATCAGGGGTTGGCAACAGTCGGCCCGCGAGTCACAACACGGTCCGTCAAGCCTTTTAGCTTGACCTCACATGTCGGGGCACGCGTTCGACTGAAGTTTCGAAGGTTCTGGGTTCTGATGGGTACCTGACATTAGTTTGGGTAAAGTAAAGGCGTCTGGGCATTGTGCTGGCCAAACATCCCCTAGTAGACTCTGGCCACAGAAACTGATAAACGCTGCTTCACCGGCCCTATAATCAATTTGGTCTGAAGGGTAGGCTACTATACTTTATACTTTATAATAAACAATTTTAGCATAACAGACCCATAGACGAAAAATTTATTATCCCTGTTTCATTCATATCAAGTTTTTTTTTTCTGTGGGCGCCTTATATATCAAGGAATATTGCTTCATCTTGTTATGAGTTGTTTGTTTTTATTATTGCACTTCAATACGTTTTTACAACAAAGTTACGCTGATATGCTAATTGGCTTGTTTAGTCGACCTAATTCGATTCCGAACCCAAAAATGTTGAAAACACTTAAAATACATTTGTGTTTCATCGAATAGGGACAATGTTTTTAATATTTTATAGGCCTACTTCCTTTACGAGCACAAAGACTGTATTTATTACTTTTAAAAATTAAATTGTTAATTATGTCAATTTTTATTCCTGAAGATTATCATAGTATCTTGTCTAAAGAGATTATAATAATAAAAAATATATAGTTATTTATTATGCACATAATGTGTATACGTTAGATTTCTACATTGTAACCTTTTCTTAGAACGAGTAAAATTTGACTTTTCACAATAATAGTAGATCGCAACGTTGAAAAAACACATCTTTTTGATGAGAATAAACGTTTTTATTAATTTTTTTAAAAAGATGTTACATTAAATGATTGACCTTATAAAGCGATTTCAAAATTGTGCTGTCACTGTTAGTGTGTTGTTGTTTTTTGTTGTTGTTGCTTTTTCTTTTGCTTCTGTTTATAGGAATAACCAACAACAATTTACAAAATATACACATCCTCTTCCATTTAACGAATTCCTAAGTAGCCTGCTCCGGATTTTAATCAGACAGTGTCGAAGAAAAATAGTTGCGTTAACACTGTCTATTAATAAAAATCCGTCAGGTAAAGTAATTGAAGATACTCGAAGAACCCATATGTCATCGTGGTTTTTCTGCTGACTTTTGATACCCAACTGACCCCTTAAAGATCTCTTAGGAATGTGGTGCAAGAGATAGATAATTTTACTTTGCCTATTCTGAGCTATGCCTTAAGTCTTAACTATAAGCTTGTTGCTTTTGATTCTGTTTGTTGTCTTTTTTTCCGCCCATTTTTTTTCCCTGACTGTGAATGAGTTTAGTCATGCGAAACATTCAGACACTAGTACATGTTTAGATCGAAGTTAGGGCTTGAAAAGGCAGTACACTTTGGAGGTTAAAGGGTCAGATATATACATTAGCTCTGTCCTTATTGAAAAACTTCAACCAAATCTGTACCTCAAAATACCACTCTTATTTTTTTTTTTAAAGCAATAGTTCTTATAAAGTTTTTTTTTAATACAGGTATGTTATTATGTGACTTTTAGTCCAACGGCCATGGCAAACAATGAGTTTTTCAAATTTTATTTTTTGAAAATTTGGAAATGATATTTCTTTCAGGTTGGTTAGTGGTGAAAATTGATATATCAATAACAATGTTTGGTTAATACAAATGACGGTTAAATTGCATCACTCAACCCTAAGAAATATGAAAGCTACTTTGAAGCTGTCCTTATCGTGCCCTCTTAATGTCTATCTATTACTGAAAACATGGGCGGTTTTGTCTACTAAACGGCTGGTCCAGCGGTTAGTTCACCGGACTGTCAACCAATAACCAACTGACAGGCCGCGGGTTCTATCCCTGCCACCGACGGATCCCTGTCGCCCTGCAGGAGTTTTGGGCCTAGTGGACGTAATAATCTTCTATCTAGAAGGAACGTCTGTAAACTTATAAGATTATTTCTGTCGCTCTGCACGCTTTTGAAACTCGGATACTAAATTATCAGAAGGTCATTAAGCAGTGTTCACCGGTTTCTTTCACCCGAAGGATAGTTAGTAAGGGTTACACAAAACTATATAAGGCAGGCAGTGGTGTAAGTGTTGTCGATATTTTTAAAGAGAGTTAAATGAGCTTCTTTCACTAACCCTTAACCAGTTAACTTTAATCCAATTATTTGTAAATAAGTTCAAGTATTCAATTCTTCATATGTTCATCGAGAGGCTTGAGAGTATTATTTACCTATATGGACAACAGAAGACCCGGGCCATAACAGTACACACGAGAGCTGTGAATACCTAGTGACCAATTCCAGACAATCTATTTAATTAACTTTATAAGTCCTTTAAATTAACTTGGCAAAACGCATTTCTGTTTTTTTTTACGGGCGACCGTGCAGATCTTTCGAACTCACCCACTTTTCGCCATGCTATCGAGCTTAATTTTCAAACACAGCCTTGTATCATTCGACAACATATTCTTTCATATCTTCAGCGGCGCCATTCATTCTAACACTACAAAATCAGTTTAAAAATGATTTTTTTTTTCATTCAAATATTTGGTTCGCGGGTTATATTCCTGCCTAGTGGCGTAGCTAAGGGAAAGGGGGCGATGGGGGCGGACCGTCCCGGGTGACAGCACATGGAGGGTGACACTATGTCACCTCCAACAAAATTTTTCAGCCAGGCTAAGGTGCGAAAATAGTCCGAAAATAGAATTGTGAATATTTTACTCTGTCGACCCATCGCTGGGATGTACTAGTGAAATACACAGGTCTAACAGTGAAGAGACTGTCCACAACTCGCTGGAGTGCACATGCTGATGCAGTGAAGCCAGTGATACAGAAGTTTATCCAGTTTGTGGAAACCATTGAAGCTCTGTGTGATGTCGAAGAAAGCGTCGAGACAAGAGGCGCTGCGCACAATCTGTTGCCAGCTATATGCGGCTTTTCTTTCATTTCGTTCTTGTTTTTCTGGGGTGACGTTTTACAAGAAGTCGACTTAGAACAGAAGTACATGCAAACACCAGGTATTACTGTGGACATGGTTGCAAACAAACTAAGGGCTCTCGGTGTCTTTTTGGACGAGCAGCGTACGGAGGTTGTTGACAAATGCCGTTCAGCAGGAACTTGCGAAATGTGAAGAACTTGATAACCCTACAGAGAAGAGAATCATAAGAAAGAGAAGATTACCAGGAGAGGGGCCAATAGATGCTGGATTGTCATTGCAGCAGGAGACCAAGAGAACAATGTTAAAGTGTCTGGACAGTTTTCATATGGAGTTAGATACGAGAGGAAAGGCAGTGAATGACATTTTGCTGACTTTTTCTGCAGTTCAGCCAATACGAAGAAATACAATTTTCTGTTACCAAGCTCACAGCCGTGTATGATGAGCTGTCTGAAGCAGACCTTTGTCTAGAAATACCACGTCTAGGCGACACGACCTACAAGCAGCCAAAATAAACTTGGAGGAAGTCAAGCACTGGACTGTAATGCAATTCCTACGGTTTATCATCAAGTGGGACTTTGTTGAATCATTGCCATATCTTACGCTGACTCTAAGATTCTTTCTGGCAATATGTGTTTCTGTGGCATCGTGTGAAAAAAGTTTCTCCAAAATGAAACTTATAATAAACAAGCCGTTATGTGCCCGGTCCTCCGAACCGGCTAAAAGCTATGTTTACATACACTCTAACTACTTAAGCAGTTATAATGAGACTGCCCGCATGACCTACGACATGAATTTAAACGTGAGGTAATGTCTAATTTGCCCGCTACAACATAAAATTACCCGTTAAAATCATTACCCATTACCCATTATAACAATTAAAAAATTGCCCGTTATAAATTACGACGCAAATTAAAACGTAAATATATTTTGTTCTATTCATTGATAAAGAACATTCGACAGTATTTTTATTAAAAAAGAAAATGATTGTTTGATATGTTTTTTTACGACACGACAAACATTAAGTCGCAGACCTATGTTGTTTTGTTTTTGTTATTTGCTATTTATTTATTATTGTTGCTTTGGAAGCAAACTTAGAATTAAATTTTCTATTCAACATGTAAAACAATAACAAATGAAACCCATATGAAATAATGTTTATAAAACGTATACGACACGAATTAAAACTTTAAAAAGTTAGTTCCGGCAATTTGAACATTGCCCGGCAAATTAAACATTGCCCGGTAATATAAACATTGCCCGGTAATTTAGACATTGTCCGGTAATTTAAACATTGCCCGGTAATTTAAACATTGCCCGGTATTATAAACATTACCCGGTAATTTAAACCTTGCCCGGTAATTTAAACAATGGTTGTTACCAAGGCGATAAGCCTAAAGTTATAATGAGATTTCCCGCTTCACAGTTAATATATACGGCAATTAATAAAACCCCACCCGTTAAAAAGTTTATCGATGTATACGTCACAAATTTAAATGTGAATGACATTTTGTACGCCCGCTACAACCGAAACGAACTGCAACGTGAAATATTGCCCGCTAGAAACGAATTGAAACGTGAAATATTGCCCTCTAGAAAAGAATTGAAACGTGAAATATTTCCCGCTAGAAAGATTTTAATGCGTATACGCCCGCTTCAAACGAATTGAAAAAGCTAAAAGTTATGTTTACATACACTCTTACTACTCAAGCAGTTATAATGAGAATGCACGCAACAACTACAAAAGTTTATATTTCGTATACGACACGAATTAAAACGTGAATATATTTTGTTCTATTCATTCATAAAATACATTAGCAAACATTGAAGCAAAGTTAATTTTAAATGAATACGCAAAATTTGATGACGTCATAACGAAAAGCCGGCTAGCTATCTCTGCGCAAACTTTGATGACGTCATCCTGAAAAAATCTCAACGCCATCCTTTTTTTATTTTTTTTAGCGCGATCGATCGAAAAACTATAAAAAGTTGGAACGGCAATTTTAACATGAACCCAAAATATGTCGTTTTATTCGCGTTTTTTGACCAAACTGACCACTGCGGTCATCTTATTTTTTTTAAAACCTTGACAGTGTTCACCGCCGTAACGCAAAGAATTTTTGTAGCAAATTTCACGTTTTTATGTCCAGTATTTAAAAAGATTATGCGGTATGTACATACCCAGCCAGCCAGCCAGCCAGCCACATACATACATACATATTCCTTTTGAGATTTATATATATACAAGCCGTTATGTGCCCGGTCCTCCGAACCGGCTAAAAGTTATGTTTACATACACTCTAACTACTCAGGCAGTTATAATGAGATTGCCCGCATGACCTACGACACGAATTTAAACGTGAGGTAATTTTTTATTTGCCCGCTACAACATGAATTACCCGTTAAAATCATTACTCATCACCCATTATAACAATTACAAAATTGCCCGCTATAAATTACGACGCAAATTAAAACATGAATATATTTTGTTCTATTCATTGATTAAGAACATTCGACAGTACTTTTTTTTTTTTTAATGATTGTTTGATATATTTTTTTTACGACAAACATTAAGTCGCAGACCTAAGTTGTGTTGTTTTTGTTTATTTGCTATTTATTTATTTATTGTTGCTTTGGAAGCAAACTTAGAATTAAATTTTCTATTCAACATGTAAAACAATAACAAATGAAACCCTTATGAAATAATGTTTATAAAACGTATACGACACGAATTAAAACTTTAAAAATTTAGTTCCGGCAATTTGAACATTGCCCGGCAAATTAAACATTGCCCGGTAATTTAAACATTGCTCGGTAATTTGAAACAGTGCCCGGTATTATAAACATTGCCCGGTATTATAAACATTAACCGGTAATTTAAACATTGCCCGGGAATTTAAACATTGCCCGGTAATTTAAACATTGCCCGGTATTATAAACATTGCCCGGTATTATAAACATTGCCCGGTAATTTAAACAATGCCCGGTAATTTAAACATTGCCCGGTATTATAAACATTGCCCGGTATTATAAACATTGCCCGGTAATTTAAACATTGCCCGGTAATTTAAACAATGGCCATTACCTAGGCGATAAGCCTAAAGGTGCCCAGTTCTCGGAACTGGATAAAATAACCCATGGAGTTATAAACAATAGTCTTAAGCGGGGATAAAGTATTTTCCGGTAACTTATACCATTTAAATATTGCATTCCACAAATAACGACGCAAATTAAAACAAAATTTTGTTCCCTTCTTAAACGCATAAATACGCAAAATTTGAATACGCCATATAATTATAAGCTTAAATATAGAGTGTAACCAGGACCACTGCGTTTAAATAAGCTTAGTAAGGCGTCGGTATTACTTCCCGAAACAGAAAAAAAATGCTAAATCTATTTGCTTTGTCCTATGTTTGTAAAGTTTTAAATTATTAATTAGCTTTAAGTCATGTATTCACAGTGTAAAGTATTAAAGTAGTGATAGATTAAGAAAATCAACTACAGTATTGGTAGTGTAAAGAATTTATGTTGTTTACGGCACGTAGACAATTTAAACATGAAGAAAATTTGTTCCCGTCATTGAGTTGAGATAATAAAATCCATGCACATAGTTTGATGACGTCAATTTAAACATGAATGAAAAATGTCCCTTCATTGCTATAAAATCCATGCGCAAAGATTGATGACGTCATAAAAATAATCTCAGCGCATCCTTTTTTTTCTAACTTTGTGACGAAAAACTATAAAAAGTTGTACTGGCAAAGACAATGTGAATCAAAAGTTGTGTTTTATTCGCGTTTTTTGACCAAACTGACCACTTCGGTCATTTTAATTTTTTTAAAACCTTGACAGTGTTCACCGCCGTAACGCAAAGAATATTTGTAGCAAATTTCACGTTTTTATGTCCAGTATTTAAAAAGATTATGCGGTATGTACATACCCAGCCAGCCAGCCAGCCAGCCACATACATACATACATATTCCTTTTGAGATTTATATATATACAAGCCGTTATGTGCCCGGTCCTCCGAACCGGCTAAAAGTTATGTTTACATACACTCTAACTACTCAGGCAGTTATAATGAGATTGCCCGCATGACCTACGACACGAATTTAAACGTGAGGTAATTTTTTATTTGCCCGCTACAACATGAATTACCCGTTCAAATCATTACTCATCACCCATTATAACAATTACAAAATTGCCCGCTATAAATTACGACGCAAATTAAAACATGAATATATTTTGTTCTATTCATTGATAAAGAACATTCGACAGTACTTTTTTTTTTTTTTTAATGATTGTTTGATATATTTTTTTACGACAAACATTAAGTCGCAGACCTATGTTGTGTTGTTTTTGTTTATTTGCTATTTATTTATTTATTGTTGCTTTGGAAGCAAACTTAGAATTAAATTTTCTATTCAACATGTAAAACAATAACAAATGAAACCCATATGAAATAATGTTTATAAAACGTATACGACACGAATTAAAACTTTAAAAAGTTAGTTCCGGCAATTCGAACATTGCCCGGCAAATTAAACATTGCCCGGTTATATAAACATTGCCCGGTAATTTAAACATTGCCCGGTAATTTAAACATTGCCCGGTAATTTAAACATTGCCCGGTAATTTAAACATTGCCCGGTAATTTAAACATTACCCGGTAATTTAAACATTGCCCGGTATTATAAACATTGCCCGGTAATTTAAACATTGCCCGGTAATTTAAACATTGCCCGGTAATTTAAACATTGCCCGGTAATTTAAAGATTGCCCGGTATTATAAACATTGGCCGGTAATTTAAACATTGCCCGGTAATTTAAACAATGGCCGTGTCCAAGGCGATAAGCCTAAAGGTGCCCAGTTCTCGGAACTGGATAAAATAACCCATGGAGTTATAAACAATAGTCTTCCATTTAAATATTGCATTCTACAAATTACGACGCAAATTAAAACAACTTCTTAAACGCATAAATACGCAAAATTTCATGACGCCATATAATTATAAGCTTAAATATAGAGTGTAACCAGGACCACTGCGTTTAAATATGCTTAATAAGGCGTCGGTATTACTTTCCGATACAGAAAAAAAAATACTATATCTATTTGCTTTGTCCTATGTTGTAAAGTTTTAAATTATTAATTAGCTTTAAGTCATGTATTCACAGTGTAAAGTATTAAAGTAGTGATAGATTAAGAAAATCAACTACAGTATTGGTAGTGTAAAGAATTTATGTTGTTTACGGCACGTAGACAATTTAAACATGAAGAAAATTTGTTCCCGTCATTGAGTTGAGATAAAAATCCATGCACATAGTTTGATGACGTCAATTTAAACATGAATGAAAAATGTCCCTTCATTGCTATAAAATCCATGCGCAAAGATTGATGACGTCATAAAAATAATCTCAGCGCATCCTTTTTTTTCTAACCTTGTGACGAAAAACTATAAAAAGTTGTACTGGCAAAGACAATGTGAATCAAAAGTTGTGTTATATTCGCGTTTTTTGACCAAACTGACCACTGCGGTCATTTTAATTTTTTTTAAACCTTGACAGTGTTCACCACCGTAACGCAAAGAATATTTGTAGCAAATTTCACGTTTTTATGTCCAGTATTTAAAAAGATTATGCGGTATGTACATACCCAGCCAGCCAGCCAGCCAGCCAGCCAGCCACATACATACATATTCCTTTTGAGATTTATATATATACAAGCCGTTATGTGCCCGGTCCTCCGAACCGGCTAAAAATTATGTTTACATACACTCTATCTACTCAGGCAGTTATAATGAGATTGCCCGCATGACCTACGACACGAATTTAAACGTGAGGTAATTTTTTATTTGCCCGCTACAACATGAATTACCCGTTAAAATCATTACTCATCACCCATTATAACAATTACAAAATTGCCCGCTATAAATTACGACGCAAATTAAAACATGAATATATTTTGTTCTATTCATTGATTAAGAACATTCGACAGTACTTTTTTTTTTTTAATGATTGTTTGATATATTTTTTTTACGACAAACATTAAGTCGCAGACCTATGTTGTGTTGTTTTTTTTTATTTGCTATTTATTTATTTATTGTTGCTTTGGAAGAGAACTTAGAATTAAATTTTCTATTCAACATGTAAAACAATAACAAATGAAACCCTTATGAAATAATGTTTATAAAACGTATACGACACGAATTAAAACTTTAAAAATTTAGTTCCGGCAATTTGAACATTGCCCGGCAAATTAAACATTGCCCGGTAATTTAAACATTGCCCGGTAATTTAAACATTGCCCGGTATTATAAACATTGCCCGGTATTATAAACATTGCCCGGTAATTTATTCATTGCCCGGTAATTTAAACATTGCCCGGTAATTTAAACATTGCCCGGTATTATAAACATTGCCCGGTATTATAAACATTGCCCGGTAATTTAAACAGTGCCCGGTAATTTAAACATTGCCCGGTATTATAAACATTGCCTGGTATTATAAACATTGCCCGGTAATTTAAACATTGCCCGGTTATTTAAACAATGGCCGTTACCTAGGCGATAAGCCTAAAGGTGCCCAGTTCTCGGAACTGGATAAAATAACCCATGGAGTTATAAACAATAGTCTTAAGCGGAGATAAATTATTTTCCGGTAACTTATACCATTTAAATATTGCATTCCACGAATAACGACGCAAATTAAAACAAAATTTTGTTCCCTTCTTAAACGCATAAATACGCAAAATTTGATGACGCCATATAATTATAAGCTTAAATATAGAGTGTAACCAGGACCACTGCGTTTAAATAAGCTTAGTAAGGCGTCGGTATTACTTCCCGAAACAGAAATAAAATGCGATTTCGCATTCTGTTTTATACCTATTCTGTGAACATATACAACACGAATAAAAACGTGAAGGAATTTTTTATTTGCCAGATACAACGTAAGATAACCATTAAAACCATTAATCATTACCCATTATAACAATTTAAAAATATCCCGCTATAAATTACGACGCAAATTAAAACGTGAATATGTTTTGTTCTATTCATTCATAAAGTACATTAGCAAAGGTTGAAGCGAAGTTAATTAAAATGAATACGCAAAATTCGATGACGCCATAAAAAAAAAGACAACCAGCTATCTCTGCGCAAACTTTGATGACGTCATCCTGAAAAAAATCTCAACGCCATCCTTTTTTTTTTTTTCTTAGCGCGATCGATCGAAAAACTATAAAAAGTTGGAACGGCAAATTCAACATGAACCCAAAATATGTCGTTTTATTCGCGTTTTTTGACCAAACTGACCACTGCGGTCATTTTATTTTTTTTTAAACCTTGACAGTGTTCACCGCCGTAACGCAAAGAATATTTTTAGCAAATTTCACGTTTTTATGTCCAGTATTTAAAAAGATTATGCGGTATGTACATACCCAGCCAGCCAGCCAGCCACATACATACATATTCCTTTTGAGATTTATATATATACAAACCGTTATGTGCCCGGTCCTCCGAACCGGCTAAACGTTATGTTTACATACACTCTAACTACTCAGGCAGTTATAATGAGATTGCCCGAATGACCTACGACACGAATTTTAACGTGAGGTTATTTTTTATTTGCCCGCTACAACATGAATTACCCGTTAAAATCATTACTCATCACCCATTATAACAATTACAAAATTGCCCGCTATAAATTACGACGCAAATTAAAACATGAATATATTTTGTTCTATTCATTGATTAAGAACATTCGACCGTACTTTTATTTTTTTGTAATGATTGTTTGATATATTTTTTTACGACAAACATTAAGTCGCAGACCTATGTTGTGTTGTTTTTGTTTATTTGCTATTTATTTATTTATTGTTGCTTTGGAAGCAAACTTAGAATTAAATTTTCTATTCAACATGTAAAACGATAACAAATGAAACCCATATGAAATAATGTTTATAAAACGTATACGACACGAATTAAAACTTTAAAAAGTTAGTTCCAGCAATTTGAACATTGCCCGGCAAATTAAACATTGCCCGGTAATATAAACATTGTCCGGTAATTTAAACATTGCCCGGTAATTTAAACATTGCCCGGTAATTTAAACATTGCCCGGTATTATAAACATTGCCCGGTAATTTAAACATTGCCCGGTAATTTAAACAATGGCCGTTACCAAGGCGATAAGCCTAAAGGTGCCCAGTTCTCGGAACTGTATAAAATAACCCATGGAGTTATAAGCAATAGTCTTTTCCGGTAACTTAAACCATTTAAATATTGCATTCTACAAATTACGACGCAAATTAAAACAAAATTTGGTTCCCTTCTTAAACGCATAAATACGCAAAATTTGATGACGCCATATAATTATAAGCTTAAATATAGAGTGTAACCAGGACCACTGCGTTTAAATAAGCTTAGTAATGTGTCGGTATTACTTCCCGAAACAGAAAAAAAATGCTAAATCTATTTGCTTTGTCATATGTTTGTAAAGTTTTAAATTTTTAATTAGCTTTAAGTCATGTATTCACAGTGTAAAGTATTAAAGTAGTGATAGATTAAGAAAATCAACTACAGTATTGGTAGTGTAAAGTATTTATGTTGTTTACGGCACGTAGGCAATTTAAACATGAAGAAAATTTGTTCCCATCATTGAGATAAAAATCCGTGCACATAGTTTGATGACGTCAATTTAAACATGAATGAAAAATGTCCCTTCATCGCTAAAAAATCCATGCGCAAAGATTGATGACGTCATAAAAATAATCTCAGGGCATCCTTTTTTTTCTAACTTTGTGACGAAAAACTATAAAAAGTTGTACTGGCAAAGACAATGTGAATCAAAAGTTGTGTTTTTTTCGCTTTTTTTGACCAAACTGACCACTGCGGTCATTTTAATTTTTTTAAAACCTTGACAGTGTTCACCGCCGTAACGCAAAGAATATTTGTAGCAAATTTCACGTTTTTATGTCCAGTATTTAAAAAGATTATGCGGTATGTACATACCCAGCCAGCCAGCCAGCCACATACATATTCCTTTTGAGATTTATATATATATATGATATGATTACCTCCGGTCAACCATGAGCCAGTCGAGATTGTCGGATCTGGCTGTTCTGTCCATTGAATACAATCTAAAAGTATGTTCTGAAAGTGAACAGTTGCATTTTTAAAATCTTTGGATTTGAACTATTTGTTTTGTGTTATTGGATTCGGATTTTGTCTTGGATCATACATGTAAGCAGTAACCGTAACGGTCAGTAGATTAAAGTAGAGCCTAGAGGTAGAGTATGTATGAAAATTTAGCTACACCTAACCATTCAGCATAGGGTCGTGTGGGGTCACTGGGTTGACATTTGAACGGACCGCCCCGGGTGACGTTTACTCTAGCTAAGCCACTGTCCCTGCCGCCGACCGATCCCCTCCGCCCTGCAGGAGTTTTGGGCCTAATGAACGAAATAATCTTCTCTGTAGAATAAACGGCTGTAAAACGTATAAGTCATATAAGTTGAACATAGTAAATGTAATACAAGAAAAAAACACAAGGTCTTATATAACTTTTGCAGTTGATAGGCCGGAAATGCAACAATTCATGTGCGACCCCCTTATTAAGCTATTCTATTATTATATATAGACTCTAGCCTGTGGTTTAAATATCATCCCCTATTTTTTAAATATTTATAGATCTTTTAAATTTGCTTTTGGTCTATTGTAAAGAGCCAAATATTCTTAAGGCTAATGCATAACTAAAACGAATTTAAATGGCGGATTTTATTACCTTAATATAAATCCGCTTCATACGGAACTTATTAGTCTTGTGGTTTAATTCATATTTGTATGAAGTTTTCTAGATTTCGAATGAAAATGGGAGACGAGCCTGAAAAAATGACTCTTGCAGAGAAAATAAAACGCATGGAAATTTTCAGTACGATTGCATCCAATAACTCAAATAGTGGCGCACAGGCAGATAAAAGACATAAGCCTAAACCGCCTCCAAAGCCGAAGCCATTGAGTACTGCTCACAATACTCCAAACCTACCAGTCTCTGAATTCAGTAATCTTGAAGACAGCAATCCAGTAAATAGGCGTCACTCAGCGCTTGAACCAATAGTGGGCAAACCTACAAAGAGAGTTGACTCTCGCTTGAGTCAACCGATTTGCGTCCCTTTGACACCGCATCGAGAGCCTGCGGCACAGCACCAGTCGGAAAAAAAAGACCAGTTGATGGGACAAGGCAAGCACCAGAAGGAACCAAACGACCGATTGGTGGAACCAAGCAAGCACCGGACGAAATCAAAAGACCAGGTGATGGAACAATGCAAACACCAGACAGAAAGAAAAGACCAGTTAATGGAACCAAGCAAGCACCAGACGGAAACAAAAGAAGAGTTGATGGCACCATGCAAACTTGACAGCAATGAAAAGGTAGACCCAAGTCATAGCTTTGAATATGTTGCTTACTAACATTATCTCTTTAAAGACATTTCGTAAAGCCAAAATATTAGTATAGAGTGCAGGCTACTAACTTCACTTTAATGAAGAAAGCTTCGTGGCATGGACATAGCTAAATGATCTTAATAGTTTTTACACTAGTTGATTTAGTTGATTAATCCAATAATAACATTTTGAAACTTTAATGTCTATGATTTTAACCAGTCTTCTGGTTGAGAGTAATTGCATATAGTCACACAGGTTAAATAAATATAAATATATGCGTATGTACTAAATCAGTCGACTGCATTCCCCGTAAGCATCGGTATGCAGAATCTCCCGAATCCCCCACCCATTTGCTTGACTCCGTAATTAACATTTAAACATTCTCGATTCTTAAAAAAAAAAAAGAAGAAAGCGTTTTAGAAGAATTTTGCAGGAGAGGTGGCGGAGGGGTTGAGGATGTAGAGACACTCTTGGATGAAATTATGGTCAGTTTTGTACTAAGTCTTAAGTTGTAAAATTACAATATGGTGTCTAACGGTAGTGAATCTAACGAACTCTAAAATTCAGGGTGTCTCAACAGTCGCGCACCATCCAGAATTTTATAAAAATACATATTATTATGAATATCAATTTTATTTATCATAACAGATGCTGAAATTGTTCACCCTCTGCATCGATACAGGCATCAATTCTATTTATAAAAATGTCTTTAACTCTTTTGGGAGTTTCAGTGTTGATCCTTTGACACTCAGTTGTTATCGCATCTTTCAAATCATCAAGACGAAATTTCTTCGATGCTATAGGCTATATAATAAGGCCTAGATCGTAAATAACGGAATAATGAGTCCATAGCATACGAGAAAATTAGAAATAGAAACATACGCAAATAAATGACAGATATATTTTCGCAGGCTTGATAACAGACAATCTTTAAGTACTAAAAGGCAATTATTAAGTGAACTAGTTAAAACAAACACTGGTTTCATATTTTGGGGACCTGATATGCATTAGGAAATAGATCAACTAGATGTATACAATGGGTATTCCTATAGATGAGACAAGCATGGGACTACACATTATTTATTTGAATGGGTGCTGGTTTCACAACAGAAATCAATATACCCGAATCGATAAATGCATAATCAGTTATGATCGAGACCACCCGAATCAATTATTCCAGTGTCATTTACAATGATAATTACTCTATTTCAGGATGATAAAAGTATACCTAACACTACTACATCGTCGGCAACGGTACAATTTGAAACTGGAACAAAAGTTGAAACAATACCGAAGTATTATTTATTTAAATTTGTTTAAATTGAAATTATTTTCCCACAATTCTATAATACATGTGTTATTCCGTAAAAATGATTGAGAAGAGAATGACAATTTTAGTTTCAAACTTGTGTTTGCTTTGATTTTTTAATTTGCTGACTATCTTGTTAAAGGAATAATATATTCCACTATAAGTTGTTCATGGTAAGTCTAAGCCCGTTTGATTTCACTGCACGGCGATTTTCAAACTATCTATAAAAAAGTGCGTTATGGTCATATTAATTTAGCTTTCCGTTGACATCTGTCTAATAAATATCTCTAACTAACGTGTAATTATAGACATCATGTGTGCAAAATACTTGTATTGGTATATGGAAATGAAAAAACAAGTAAATGTCATTCTTTCAGCCGTAGGGTTTAAATGTCCGTTTTGTTCCGGTTTTCTTGAATAAATAATATGCAATATGTTCGCAACCATTTTGTACCTGCGTGCAGAAAGAAACCTTTTAAATCCTAAATTTCATAGTTCAATTCTAGCCAGGAGAAAGGCACAGATAATGTCTCCGCCTCACCCTCTCCCATCATGTGTCTCTCGGATTCCCTCCAGGCTTCATTCAGAGCCCAAGACACACTCGTTCTACCACCTGTCTTTCCCACGCTTACGAAGTGTTTATTGAGCCTTTTCTGGCTGCTTGGCGTCCGTTATCAGGGGCTCTGTGCGCACCCAGAGTAAGCACTGCGTATATAATAGCCTCAGCCCAACTAGGTGGTTGATAAGGTCCCATGCCTTTTGGCTATGCGCAAGATCCAACCCGCCACAAGTTTTTATCCCGTTTCAGTAGCTCTGCCGCCGAAATCGCCCTTCTTACTTCAGCCGTCGGCTGTTTATACTCCCTTCGGCCCAAGGCCATTTTTTGCCTGTTCGCCTCGGGATAGTCCTTCTGCCCGCCCCTTGTATAGCTTGTATAAACTCACCATACGCTGAGTCGACGTTTCTACTACAATCTACTCTCACCATTTCCAGAGCAGTGTGGGTGGCCTGCCTGTACTAGTCCCTTCGTGCTTTCGAATAGATCCGTTTCCTGGGTTCGTTTGGGTCCCTAACCACTTTTTCAATATTGATCATTTTTGATAATTTATTAATTATCTATATGAAGGCAGACAGTCCCACCTTATATTCTCGTTCTGATCTGTACTTCATTTATTTTAAGTATTTAATGTTAATAGTTATCTATAATTTGTTTCAACGATTAACAAATTTATCTTTAAATATATACCATTTGTTGCTTTTTTTCACTCTCCAGGGAATGGCAAGACGCAACGGACACTAGCGCCCTGGGAAACTCCATACTGGGTTATGACGCTTTTGAGAGTGCAGCATCAGCAACATCAGTGACCAAACACGTCACATATGAAGTGGGCGAGATCAACGGAAGAATTATCAAAGTTGTCGACGGGTCAGGTGTTGGTGATACGGACTGGGAAAAAGATGAGACAACAAATTTTGTAACTAATGCTTTGTCTTATGCTATTACAATTAATCCGAGCGGATATCACGCATTTCTACTAGTTGTGAAATTCGGTAACCGATTCGGCAAAGAGGACCTAGGAACTATTAATTATTTAAAGACGATATTCGGAAAGAACTTTGTGCGTAAGTACTGCATACTGGTGATGACTTTCGGTGACTTGTTTCAAGAGAAAGTCACTTTCGATCAGTGGTTAAGAATACAGACTGGAGTGTTCGCTGACATTGTCAAAGAATGCAATGATCGTGTGATTCTGGTCGACAACAGAACCAACGACGGAGAAAAGAAGCTAAAGCAGATGGAAAGCTTGATAGAAATGGTAGACAAACTCAGGTTTGCAAACAGCCGATACACGAATGAGCAGTTTGAGCTTGCCAAATCGGAAAGAGATATTCTCATATTAACTTCTAAAAAGCCAGTAATTGTTGATGAAACTATGAACGAAGTTGGGATCATCCTGCAGAAATTCAAGCAAGCTCAAGACACAGTCAAACAGGACAACAACCCAGCTCCGTTGGAAGACGTGTTGAAGAGGACAAGGAGGCTATACAGCTTTATTGTTTCCGTTGACAAAAAATCTGGTGTGCTTGCCGACCTGGTTGTTACCATAAACTCGATTCAAATCTCAATAAATGTTGAAATAAGCCTCTGTCATCGAATACGTGAGATAAAAGAAGATCTAGAGAAAGGAAGCCAAGTACATGTTAAGAAATTGACTGCTGAACTAGCTACCATGAAAGGAAAGTATGAAAAATGTAGCATAGAAGAGAATAAAGTAGAAGCAGAGAGAATTAGAACATTGGAGCTAGAAATTCAGGAAAGGAAAGAACTGGAAGAGCAATGGAGGCATGAAGCTTTGGAGAAATCAACAGAACTTCACATGGTTATGCAAAGAACTCGTGAATTAGAAGACCAATACAGAAGAGTAAAAAGAAAGAACGCCTTCAAGTTTGGTACAATTGTTGGCAGGGTTGCTAAAACATTTAAAAAGAGACCGAAACTACAACAACAAGATGATCCATATGATTTACTGTATTAACACAGTGTCATGTATATTGTTTTTCCAAGAATTGGAACACGCAATGTTTATTCCTCTCTCTCTCTCTTTTCTTACTACACACCATATTAGGACGTTTAGTAGGAAAATAAAAGGTTCTAGGTAATGTTGGGATTCTGTGTTGATCTCAAATTCTCAGAGTCTGGGAACGACTCATTATTTAATAGGGGAAGTTCCTATCGTTTTTGTTATGAGTTTTGTAATGATACCATGATTTTCACCCCTACCGGTAATGGGTCTATCCCTTGCACCACTCGGATAGTATTTAATGATTTGTTTTGTCTGAAAGACAGAGAGTTTCAAAATATGTTCCTTTGAGAACGTTTGTGTTTGCACTATTTTATTCTAACTGTACATAATAGATATATTGTATATATTGAACATACCACCTGAAATAAACTATCAACAACAGTTACACTGAAGCTTCCTTGTCAAATTACTATCCTATTCTGTTGAATACATTACTATAAGATTTATCTACTACCATAATATACAAGAAAGGAAATGTTGGAATACAAATACTGAATTTGTGCCCAGGACTATAAGAAGAGTTCGTGTAATACTGAAACATAAATACTAATAATTAAAGTCTCCCCTAGGACTAACGAGAATTATCAGCAAGATCTACACAGCTCTGGCCACAAGGGGATTGTGGACGTAACAAGATTTGGTGGTCTCGCCCGGTATATTTGAGTTCTACTTTTCCTGACCTAGGATTGACAAGATTTGGTGGTCTCGTTCGGTAGATTTGAGTTCTACTTTTCTTGATCTAGGATTGGAAAAAATTTGTTGATCTCGTCTGGAAAATTTGAGTTATATTTTTTTTCCTGACCTATAAATATTTTGTGACATTAGTAGTACTGAGAGCGGCATATTTGTGTTTCGTTTTCTAGGACTGTGAAACTATTTTTTTTAAAAAGAGGAGAGAACTGGTTTGCGTTTTTATTCCTTGGGAAGTGTGAAGATTCCACGAAGTGTTTAATATTATATTGTGCAAATTTCTGGACAAATCGTAAGTTGGAACTTTATATTTTATTAAACAATATATACTACTCTACTATAACAAATATTTCGAACGCTATACTATGGCTTCGAATATATCAAGTGAGGAACTTAATGCCATGTCATTTGCTGAACTAAAAGAATTAGCTGAGTCCTTTGGGATTGAGGCAGGACAGGCAAGACCTAATCGTAATCGTTTGACCAAAGAAATTATGACATGTTTGAACGGGCAGAATGCCATGAACACTGGTAGTGTAGTTGAAGTGGGACAGAACGATATCAATGAAGGTTATGTAGCTCCCAGTGGGGGCGAGGTAATTGCCCACGGAGACGAGGTAAGAAATATGTCATCTAGATCATCAAACAATGATGAAGATGAAGGGTTGAGTGAAAACCTAAAATTCCAATTAGCTATGAAGAGAATGGAATTAGAAAGTATGGAAAGGAGAGAATTGGAAAGAATTAGGATAGAAACTGAAAGGGAAAATGAAAGAATTAGGATAGAAACTGAAAGGGAAAATGAAAGAATTAGGATTGAAAGCAGAGAAAGGATAGAGATGGCACGCATGAACAGACCTGACCATCGTAGGGACAGCAATGGTATGGATATTAGCGCAATGAAGCAACACTTGCCTATATTCAGAGAAGAAGATGTTCAAGATTTCTTTTTGCTTTTTGAGAGGATAGCTGTAGATTATCAGTTCCCTGATGATAAGATGGCTTTATTGTTAAGGTCAACTCTCAACAAAGGAAAAGCATTGGACGTAGTGTTGAGTTTAACACCCGAGGAAATAAATGACTATGAAGTAATCAAAGATAGGGTGCTAAAAAGTTATTCCCTGACACCAGAAAAATATAGAAAGCTATTTAGAGACAGAAAGAAGGCATATGATCAAACTCATGTAGACTTTTTGAGACAAAAAGAGAAAATGTTAGAACAGTGGCTAAGGTCACAGAATGTAAGTGAGTTTGATAAACTCAAGAACCTAATATTGTTTGAGGAATTCAATGATTGTATTCGAGTGGATATTAAAACCCACATCTCAGACCGAGGGGTTGAAGATGTGCATGAAGCTGCTAGATTGGCAGATAACTATGCCATAATTCACGCCAGCATAAAGCCATATTATGCTGACAAACCCAAAGTGCACAAACCAGAGCCCAAGGAGGCTAGTAAACCAAAAGAGACAAGTGAAAACAATAATAAGAACAGTGGTGTAAATAATAATAGTAACTTAGTTCATTTCAGGAAGCAGACAGATGTAAATAAAGCAAAGGTGGTATGTTTCAATTGCAAGAAAGAGGGCCACATGAAGAAAGATTGTTGGATCCTTACCAAGAAGCAAGGTGCTATTCTACACTGTGCCAGAGTGCAGAAAGATAGCAAGCAGACAGAAGAAGTGTGCAACACAGGGTCAAGAAACTCAAAAGAAATGCGGCCGGCATCGCCCATAGTTGTGGAGTCGATGGTTTTTGAGAACAGTCTATCTAAGGTAAAAGAGAATAGCTGTACTCAATCTATTATGCTTTCAGAAGGCCGTGAGGAACAGATGGTTCCTGAAGACCCGGAAGAGGACGACCTATCCGATTTTCGACCCTTTGTCTACGAGGGGACAGTGTCGACAGAAGTCGATGTACTCAGCAAGAAGAAAATACAGATATTACGTGACACGGGTTCTGCTGTCAGCGTGATCCTGGAGGGCAGTGTGCCGTTAACAGATGCCACCAGTACCGGTGAGTCTGTTGTGCTGAGAGGTGCTAGTATGGAGGCTGTGGAAGCTCCACTGCACAGAATAAAACTCGAGTCGGATATTTTTACAGGTAACATCGTAGTGGGAGTGTGGCGCGCACTACCCGTCAAAGGCGTTTCCATGATATTAGGAAATGACATTATGGGCGGCAGAGTCACTGTCGAGCCCATGGTTAAAGTGTTGGAGACAAAGATGGCGGAGGACAAAAACCTACGTCCTGCCAATGAACGCCCAACATGTGCACTGACAAGAGCAATGCAGAAAAAGAAGTCGGTAAAGACTCCTGCTACGCCGTGTAGTGCAACGAAAGATGTGTTTGTCTGTTCTGAAGACACACATGCGAATGAAACAGTGATAACAGAAACACCTGACATCGATTTAAGTGCTACGTTCTTTGCTGAACTAACAACTGGTGATGCAACCGAGAACGATAACATTTTGTCACCAAAGCAGAAATTGGTGAAAGAACAATTGAATGACGAAGTAATAATGCAACTCAGAATGAAAGCTGTTGATGAAAAGACTGCAGATGCAATGGCGGAATGTTTCTACATGAAAGATGAAGTGTTGATGAGAAAGTCGAAACCGCTCAACTCAGGTACAAACGAGTGGGACAGTATTCACCAGATTGTAATACCTAAGTGCTATCGTCAAGATATACTGCGTATGGCGCATGATCTTCCTTTCGCTGGTCACATGGGAGTCCGAAAAACGCACCACCGTATCCTCCCTTACTTCTACTGGCCAGGACTGAGAAGAGATGTCGAACAATACTGCAAGACTTGCCACGTATGCCAAATGGTAGGACGTCCTAACCAACGAATTCCTGTCGCTCCACTCCAGCCGATACCAGCGTTCGACGAACCATTCAGTCACATACTCATTGATTGCGTGGGCCCGTTGCCGAAAACAAAAGCCGGTTTTCAATACCTGCTCACAGTCATGTGTTCATCCACTCGTTTCCCGGAAGCCATTCCGTTGCGGAACATAACAACAGTGAAGGTGGTAGACGCCCTGACAAATTTCTTCACACGATATGGCCTACCGAAGACGGTACAGTCCGACCAGGGGACTAACTTTACTTCGAACATTTTCAAACAAGTCATGGAACAATTAGGGATAAGCCATAGGCTATCAAGTGCCTATCATCCTGAGAGCCAGGGAGCTCTGGAAAGGTTTCATCAGACATTAAAATCGATGCTTAAAAAGTACTGTTATGAAAACGAGAAAGACTGGGATAAGGGTGTGCCTTATGTACTGTTCGCTGCAAGGGAGGCCACTCAGGAATCCCTGGGGTTTAGCCCATTCGAACTTGTGTATGGACACTCAGTCAGAGGTCCGTTGAAACTTCTACATGAAACTTGGCTAACGGACAGTGAACCGATTGGACTTTTGTCATATGTAGATAAATTTAAAAATAGGCTTTATCATGCTTTTAACCATGTGCAGATTCATTTTCCACAGATGCAGGAGCGTATGAGACAGAACTATGACCGTAAAGCTACAGCTAGAACTTTTGCACCAGGTGACAAAGTTCTTGTGTTTTTACCTTTGCAAAATCAGCCTTTAAGTGCAAAGTTTAGTGGACCCTATGAGATAGAGTCAAAGCTTGGCGAGGTCAATTATTTGATAAAGACTACTGACCGGAGACAAAAACAGAGGGTATGCCATATTAATTTACTTAAGCCCTATGTTTCCAGGGAAAAGAGTAAACCACGGGAGGTCCCCATGATTTCGTTAGCTAGAGTCCCGACGGATTTATCTAGGATAGAATATAAGTTTGCAGAAAGTAAACTTAATAATACAGATGCCCTTAAGAACTTAGATACAAGGCTAGAACATCTTCCGGTAGAAGATAAGGAGAAGATTATTGAGCTGGTACATGAAAATAAGTAAAAGTTTACAAATGTTCCCAGTAGGACACATGTCATAGAGCACGATGTAGTGTTAACCGAGGGTGCCAGGTCTATTAAACAGCATCCACTTGACCCCATCAGACCTGAGCATATTAAATTAAATGTAAAGTATATGTTAGAAGATGACATAGGAGGAAAATGTGATAGCAAATGGTCTACACCCTGTGTGATGGTACCAAAAGCCGACCACACACTGCAGTTTTATAGAGACTTTGGGAAATTAAGTAATTTGACAGAGACCGACTGGTATCCCATTCCCCGTATCATCGACAAGATAGAGACAAGGTCATAGCTGATACTCTATCTCAGGTGCTACATGATTGACTGAATAACCCTATACTTTTTTTTCAGATCATCTCACTTAGTCATTAAGAATGTGTCATGATAACCTATCATTCGTTTGAATTTTGATTTTGGAATACCTATAGAATACTTGTATCATACAGAAGTCAAGTCTTTTGAAAGTATTAATAATTTTTATAATCATGTATAATATTGATGTTCTGATATATTTTAAATTCATTTGATTATGGAAAAGAAATTCCATTTAAATTTTGATGCATGATGCGATAAATATATATGCACGTATTTACTTGATATGGATGGATGAAAGTAATTGTCATCACATGCAATTACGTGAGAAAACTTTGAGCTAGTTGATTTATTATCTTGTTTTTATTTTAGTTAATGAATGGAACTAAATAATAATATGTACAATTTTTATCTTAGAAAGAGATGTAATATCAATTGGTATAAATTAATAGATAATATTGGAAATCTATTGCTAAATTGCTATATCATGGTAATAGAATGGGAAAAACTAGTGGATATTCACTATGTTGTATATAGGTTGTTATATATTCCATATATCCGGGAATGGAGGGAAACAAAGGTACCTAAAGGTGGGCACTCATTCAACCCTGAACAATCCTTTATATTAAACTTTCAAATTTGCCAAAAACGCATAATAGTGGATTACATTTTAATATTGAGATTACTGTAGTAATCGTAACTAGAGCGTATTTTCTCCTCATATTTGAGAAAAGGGGAAGTATCATCATCTTAGGTATGAACCCTGTTAATGTCAAGTTGACACTATAATTTAAAGGGGAAGTAACCTATAGTTTGATTCGAGTTACGTATTACTTATCTTTTGGTTGGTATATTAGAAGTAAACTGTTGAAAATTGACAGAGTTTGAGCAATGTTATATTTGTTTAAATAGATTAAGACTTTTTGCAAATTTTTGGTGGAAATCCACACAACTGTACATAGTTAAAATAAGAATGACTAGAATATTTTTGAATTATTTGTACTTGTTGAGACATTAGTTAATATTAATATTAACGGGGAAATATTTGTCCATCACGTTATAATCACAATTACCATTGGGTAGTGACACTTTTAATAATTTAGTTGTGCCAGTGAGCCATGTTTGCTTAAATTGTCTTATAATCTTCCATTGATTGATGGTTGTTAAAACGATAGTGTTAAGTACGAAAAATGTACCATGTTGAGTATTACTTGGGTAATTATGGTACATTATTTCTTTCATTGGGTGGGGGCGTGTCATGTATATTGTTTTTCCAAGAATTGGAACACGCAATGTTTATTCCTCTCTCTCTCTCTTTTCTTACTACACACCATATTAGGACGTTTAGTAGGAAAATAAAAGGTTCTAGGTAATGTTGGGATTCTGTGTTGATCTCAAATTCTCAGAGTCTGGGAACGACTCATTATTTAATAGGGGAAGTTCCTATCGTTTTTGTTATGAGTTTTGTAATGATACCATGATTTTCACCCCTACTGGTAATGGGTCTATCCCTTGCACCACTCGGATAGTATTTAATGATTTGTTTTGTCTGAAAGACAGAGAGTTTCAAAATATGTTCCTTTGAGAACGTTTGTGTTTGCACTATTTTATTCTAACTGTACATAATAGATATATTGTATATATTGAACATACCACCTAAAATAAACTATCAACAACAGTTACACTGAAGCTTCCTTGTCAAATTACTATCCTATTGTGTTGAATACATTACTATAAGATTTATCTACTACCATAATATACAAGAAAGGAAATGTTGGAATACAAATACTGAATTTGTGCCCAGGACTATAAGAAGAGTTCGTGTAATACTGAAACATAAATACTAATAATTAAAGTCTCCCCTAGGACTAACGAGAATTATCAGCAAGATCTACACAGCTCTGGCCACAAGGGGATTGTGGACGTAACAAGATTTGGTGGTCTCGCCCGGTATATTTGAGTTCTACTTTTCCTGACCTAGGATTGACAAGATTTGGTGGTCTCGTTCGGTAGATTTGAGTTCTACTTTTCTTGATCTAGGATTGGAAAAAATTTGTTGATCTCGTCTGGAAAATTTGAGTTATATTTTTTTTCCTGACCTATAAATATTTTGTGACATTAGTAGTACTGAGAGCGGCATATTTGTGTTTCGTTTTCTAGGACTGTGAAACTATTTTTTTTAAAAAGAGGAGAGAACTGGTTTGCGTTTTTATTCCTTGGGAAGTGTGAAGATTCCACGAAGTGTTTAATATTATATTGTGCAAATTTCTGGACAAATCGTAAGTTGGAACTTTATATTTTATTAAACAATAAATATACTACTCTACTATAACAAATATTTCGAACGCTATACTATGGCTTCGAATATATCAAGTGAGGAACTTAATGCCATGTCATTTGCTGAACTAAAAGAATTAGCTGAGTCCTTTGGGATTGAGGCAGGACAGGCAAGACCTAATCGTAATCGTTTGACCAAAGAAATTATGACATGTTTGAACGGGCAGAATGCCATGAACACTGGTAGTGTAGTTGAAGTGGGACAGAACGATATCAATGAAGGTTATGTAGCTCCCAGTGGGGGCGAGGTAATTGCCCACGGAGACGAGGTAAGAAATATGTCATCTAGATCATCAAACAATGATGAAGATGAAGGGTTGAGTGAAAACCTAAAATTCCAATTAGCTATGAAGAGAATGGAATTAGAAAGTATGGAAAGGAGAGAATTGGAAAGAATTAGGATAGAAACTGAAAGGGAAAATGAAAGAATTAGGATAGAAACTGAAAGGGAAAATGAAAGAATTAGGATTGAAAGCAGAGAAAGGATAGAGATGGCACGCATGAACAGACCTGACCATCGTAGGGACAGCAATGGTATGGATATTAGCGCAATGAAGCAACACTTGCCTATATTCAGAGAAGAAGATGTTCAAGATTTCTTTTTGCTTTTTGAGAGGATAGCTGTAGATTATCAGTTCCCTGATGATAAGATGGCTTTATTGTTAAGGTCAACTCTCAACAAAGGAAAAGCATTGGACGTAGTGTTGAGTTTAACACCCGAGGAAATAAATGACTATGAAGTAATCAAAGATAGGGTGCTAAAAAGTTATTCCCTGACACCAGAAAAATATAGAAAGCTATTTAGAGACAGAAAGAAGGCATATGATCAAACTCATGTAGACTTTTTGAGACAAAAAGAGAAAATGTTAGAACAGTGGCTAAGGTCACAGAATGTAAGTGAGTTTGATAAACTCAAGAACCTAATATTGTTTGAGGAATTCAATGATTGTATTCGAGTGGATATTAAAACCCACATCTCAGACCGAGGGGTTGAAGATGTGCATGAAGCTGCTAGATTGGCAGATAACTATGCCATAATTCACGCCAGCATAAAGCCATATTATGCTGACAAACCCAAAGTGCACAAACCAGAGCCCAAGGAGGCTAGTAAACCAAAAGAGACAAGTGAAAACAATAATAAGAACAGTGGTGTAAATAATAATAGTAACTTAGTTCATTTCAGGAAGCAGACAGATGTAAATAAAGCAAAGGTGGTATGTTTCAATTGCAAGAAAGAGGGCCACATGAAGAAAGATTGTTGGATCCTTACCAAGAAGCAAGGTGCTATTCTACACTGTGCCAGAGTGCAGAAAGATAGCAAGCAGACAGAAGAAGTGTGCAACACAGGGTCAAGAAACTCAAAAGAAATGCGGCCGGCATCGCCCATAGTTGTGGAGTCGATGGTTTTTGAGAACAGTCTATCTAAGGTAAAAGAGAATAGCTGTACTCAATCTATTATGCTTTCAGAAGGCCGTGAGGAACAGATGGTTCCTGAAGTCCCGGAAGAGGACGACCTATCCGATTTTCGACCCTTTGTCTACGAGGGGACAGTGTCGACAGAAGTCGATGTACTCAGCAAGAAGAAAATACAGATATTACGTGACACGGGTTCTGCTGTCAGCGTGATCCTGGAGGGCAGTGTGCCGTTAACAGATGCCACCAGTACCGGTGAGTCTGATGTGCTGAGAGGTGCTAGTATGGAGGCTGTGGAAGCTCCACTGCACAGAATAAAACTCGAGTCGGATATTTTTACAGGTAACATCGTAGTGGGAGTGTGGCGCGCACTACCCGTCAAAGGCGTTTCCATGATATTAGGAAATGACATTATGGGCGGCAGAGTCACTGTCGAGCCCATGGTTAAAGTGTTGGAGACAAAGATGGCGGAGGACAAAAACCTACGTCCTGCCAATGAACGCCCAACATGTGCACTGACAAGAGCAATGCAGAAAAAGAAGTCGGTAAAGACTCCTGCTACGCCGTGTAGTGCAACGAAAGATGTGTTTGTCTGTTCTGAAGACACACATGCGAATGAAACAGTGATAACAGAAACACCTGACATCGATTTAAGTGCTACGTTCTTTGCTGAACTAACAACTGGTGATGCAACCGAGAACGATAACATTTTGTCACCAAAGCAGAAATTGGTGAAAGAACAATTGAATGACGAAGTAATAATGCAACTCAGAATGAAAGCTGTTGATGAAAAGACTGCAGATGCAATGGCGGAATGTTTCTACATGAAAGATGAAGTGTTGATGAGAAAGTCGAAACCGCTCAACTCAGGTACAAACGAGTGGGACAGTATTCACCAGATTGTAATACCTAAGTGCTATCGTCAAGATATACTGCGTATGGCGCATGATCTTCCTTTCGCTGGTCACATGGGAGTCCGAAAAACGCACCACCGTATCCTCCCTTACTTCTACTGGCCAGGACTGAGAAGAGATGTCGAACAATACTGCAAGACTTGCCACGTATGCCAAATGGTAGGACGTCCTAACCAACGAATTCCTGTCGCTCCACTCCAGCCGATACCAGCGTTCGACGAACCATTCAGTCACATACTCATTGATTGCGTGGGCCCGTTGCCGAAAACAAAAGCCGGTTTTCAATACCTGCTCACAGTCATGTGTTCATCCACTCGTTTCCCGGAAGCCATTCCGTTGCGGAACATAACAACAGTGAAGGTGGTAGACGCCCTGACAAATTTCTTCACACGATATGGCCTACCGAAGACGGTACAGTCCGACCAGGGGACTAACTTTACTTCGAACATTTTCAAACAAGTCATGGAACAATTAGGGATAAGCCATAGGCTATCAAGTGCCTATCATCCTGAGAGCCAGGGAGCTCTGGAAAGGTTTCATCAGACATTAAAATCGATGCTTAAAAAGTACTGTTATGAAAACGAGAAAGACTGGGATAAGGGTGTGCCTTATGTACTGTTCGCTGCAAGGGAGGCCACACAGGAATCCCTGGGGTTTAGCCCATTCGAACTTGTGTATGGACACTCAGTCAGAGGTCCGTTGAAACTTCTACATGAAACTTGGCTAACGGACAGTGAACCGATTGGACTTTTGTCATATGTAGATAAATTTAAAAATAGGCTTTATCATGCTTTTAACCATGTGCAGAGTACTTTATAAATTAAAACACTGTAGTTTGTTATAAACACACCTTAGATCTACAGTTTATTCAGAGTCCAACGTATTTAGCCCATCCTTTCAAAGAGATTATATATTCAATAAATTTGTACGAAGAATAGAAAATGAAATAAAAATCCACAATTCAAAGAATGCATTTATCAAAGGTTTATCGCTTTGTTAGACGGTTAAATATAAAAATTTCACTCAGGAATTAATTCATAGTGGTCAACCAGAAAACTCTAAATACACCATACAGCAGACATGGGGGGGGGGGGCGTTAGAGGACTAAACACATTTGGGCAGCCAAGGATTGTTTTCTTCTCTTATCCCATGATTCTAACTTCAAGGCATTATACATATTATTCGTCCAGTTCGACGGGGTTGCTATTGCGGGAAATGTACAGAATTTTCAGACTGGCCTCCTATTTCAGCGGTCGGGAACCGTTTTCTCCAAAATAGTATGCCAAAGTAGCAAAGTCTAATTCATTTAGCGTGTCGAAAGCCTAAAATTCACCCTGCTCTATTCTTGTAGTAGAGATTTGACGATTTGGGCGGTCTTGTGCATTGAAATTCGCTATGCGTGCCAAGTCAAATCACTAAACCTAGAAACACTAGAGGACAGAAGGGCAAAGAGTAAAGTAGTAATAATACATAAGGCATTAAACTCTAATTTAGAAATACAACCCAATAACAATCTGTTGCAAAGCTCAGATAAACATAAAGACAAAAACACCTTCCTTGTCCCTTATGCGAGAACAAATGCATATAAGTACTCTTTCTTCCCGAGTGGCATTCGGGCATGGAATGGGTTGCCTGAACAAACCAGGAAAACCAATAACCTAACATCATTTAAAACATTAATAAAAAATGCAAGACTAGACTCGGACCACGGATGAGCGTAGGACGCAATAATCTTCTTTATAGAAGGAGCGTCTGTAATGTATAAGATAAGATAAGTCTGACACGCGTGCCGTAGTTTGCCGACCCCTGATCTATTTTATCAGAAAACCTAAAACTCTTTAGTGATCACCAAACCAGCACATAGCCAACACTGACAGCTATTTGAAATACCGAGAGTTCTTTGCCTTTCAATGAACAGGAGCCGCTCTTAGGGAAAATAATAGCCATTGCAATAATCAACAAACCGGCAATTTATCTAAATCGTATGCTTAATTAACGTGTTCAATTTTCTGATTATTTATTGTTTACACTCCTTTTTTGTGTCTTAACATTGTGTCTTCCCAAATCAATCAGAATATCTTATTATTTATGTTTAATTCTATGTTCTCATTATCATATTTATTGTGTCTTATGCATGCATTGACTCGTAACAATTAATAAGACTGATTATTAAAAATAAACTTCATGTCTAAATATGCTAAACTTTCATCTATTGCGAGAAAAAATGTGCAAATCCATTCATTAACATTGTTTATGTGTTTTTTTAAAGCATTTCATAGAAACACGTACTTGTAAAAAGCTTAGTGAAATTGTTTGAAAATTATATTTGTTTTAGTTGTGTGACAAAAGATTCTTCTATGTCGATTAATTTTAGGAATAAAATTAAAATAACTGTTGTTGTATGGGAAAGTATTTTTCCCATTCATGTAGTATCACTTCTTCCTCCTCCGTCTGTTTTGAAAATACATTATTGGTCCTGGGTGTTTTTAATTAGTTATTTATTTTAATAAACTTTTTTGCTAATAAATAAATTAATGTCTATCGGTTAATAATAATAATTTGCTTCTTAAACACTCTGCCAAACAACAACAAAAACTGCATCAACTACACCTCTGCTTGTTTTATAAGCTTATTTGTTTTGATGCAGAAAGTGATAAAATGGATTTTCCCGAAGATCTCAGAATTCGAATGAAAATGCGTAATATAAATATTTAGTGACTACGAGAACATGTATTGGCCTATAAAATAATTCTTGAACCATATTAAAAATAAATAAATTATAGATGCAGTTGTAAATATATATTGTATATAGTAAATTGTAATCAATCATATTATCATATTAAAGAAAAACGTAATAGCTTTAATTTAAAACTTCATTTTAAGACGCTTAATTACTATTCTTTTCCAACACATTCCATGCCCGAAAACATATTGGGGAAAAATATTTGTTATGAATTTGTCCTTTTCTTTGAGACTTGAAGCCGGCAGCATAGAACATTGTATGTTGTCTCACTGGGGGTTAACTGTTCAATACATAGAAACCAATATCGTATCTTAAATATTACAGACGCTCCTTCTATAAAGACGATGACTGCGGCCTACGCTCATCCGTGGTCTGAGTCTAGCCTTGTATTTATACTAGTGTTTTAAATTATGCTAAGTTACTGGTTTTCCTGATTTGTTCAGGCAACCCTTTCCATGCCCGGATGCCACTGCTTTGACTAATATGAATTAATGCCTGAGTGTAATTATTTCAACTAGCTGACATAGGCATGGAATACAGTTTAGTTTGGTTTTTTTTCAGGGTAGGCCAAATGGTTGAATTACATTAAATCTTACATTCAACTATTTTATAAGTATACAGACAGACAAGCAGTCAGGCAGACAGATTGATGATAAATAGATTGGTGGATAGATAGATGGATAGATAGATAGATAGATAGATAGATAGATAGATAGATAGATAGATAGATAGATAGATAGATAGATAGATAGATAGATAGATAGATAGATAGATAGATAGATAGATAGATAGATAGATAGATAGATTGATAACACGTGGGATAGATAAAAGATGGGCGGATGGGCAGACAGACAGCCATATAATCGGATATTTAGAGCATTTGTTTCTACACACAATCTTGTGGTGCATTCATTGTAAATCTATCTTAGCCCTGAATTGAATAAAAGAGAGTTGCACATTTTTTTTTGGAATTTTATTTTGTATGTTCTTTTTAATTTGTAAAAAAAAAAAACAGTATTATTACTTTTGAAGTCTAGACTATTGTTCAGATTGATATTTAGTATTTAGATACTTCATCAATGTGTGAATAGTTTGTTCAATACGTAGCCTATCCTTAGCTCTTTACATTTTTAGTTTAGAGTTACACTGTGTATTCCATGGCCACTTTGTAGTACGGCTGTTGATCCTAGCCCACCTCCGTTGTTTCTCCATTCCGTAATTATCTTGTACACATGTTAATAAATCGGGAATTTGGTCCCGATAAAAATAGCCAATACTTCAATACTTGAACGAATATACACTACTCGGCCTAGATGCGTTCATGGTCTTTCATATAGCATATTATTATTATACTTAAACTGAATAGCATACAAAAGATTTAAACTTTATGGCAACTGTCAGCACAAGCTATTACCGGTATACGCAGTTGATTTTACAAGTCAACCTCATTTTTTGTCTCCTCTTGCCGGCCTTCGTCTCCTCTGCCCTGTCTTCTCTACGTGTTTCTATTCAAGGCAGTCAATGAGATAATGTGTGACATACAAGAATAGCTTTGGTGCAGTTTACTAGAAGATTAGCGAAGGGTTAAAAAAAAAAACCTGTATGACAATCTAGGCTACCGGTACATATAAATTGCTTACGCACGTTTATTTATACATAGGGTTATACGGTAAGTTATACCATATGATATAGGTAGCTGTGTCTGTCACGCAGGAATTATTTCTTTATAACAACAGTACACGTTATCATATAGAACTATAGTGGGTGTGCTTCTATAGTAAGTAAACATTAAGGCGTGTAACTAATTAAGATATATAATAAAAGTACGATAAAGTTTACAGTTTGAAATATAAAGGTTTTCAAGTCAAATTAACTACCGTGCAGATATTTTTATCTGCCAATTCTTCCTAAAACATGAAATTTGGCAGATACCCTGACATGATCAGTAAAAATGAGCTCTGGAGCTGCACACAGGTCAACAGGCCGCCGATATAGAGCTCATGCAAAGACGATGGAGATGGTTGGGGCACACAATCAGAATACCGGCTTCCAACACCACCAGACAGTCCCTAACACGGAACCCCCAAGGGAAGAGGAAGACAGGTCGACCCCGTAACAGCTGATAGGCCTACCATACTGACTTGAATGTAAAGAGTATTACAATTTTAGATAATGATCTCGTCATTCGGGGCGACTTCGTTCTGACTTTTAAGCATTAGGAACGTCGGAGAAATAAGACCGAAACCTGAATATCTTCGGCAAACTTCAGCAAACTCCGGCAAACTGTTTAATAATTTAAATGCCTACAAAAGAGATATGATTCTTTTTATTTTGTACACATGAGCATTCATTCTCAAAAGTATGCTCATTTTAAGGAACGAAGATCCTTTGATTGCACATGCTTGTGATTTATTTCTAGAATAACAATTTTGGGTTTTTATGTTGTTACAATTTACAGCTATGAATATTTATTTGTTGTAAAATGTATTCATCTAAATCTAACTAGTCTATCTTTTTATTTAAAAAAAAAGTTAAGCATAAAATAACACCACTCTATAGCTTGATTAAAGAAACGTTCTACTGGCTCTTACTTAAAAGATATATTATGTGTACGAAAACTAAATTGGCTCCCATATTCGCTTCATTTTACACAAACATTCAATCAACGTTGAATTGTCATAGTGTCTGTGTTTTCTCTTTTCAAAGCTGAAGGATGACAGAGGGAAAGTTTATATAATACTGCAAGATAAAATTTCCATGACACGTTCTTAAAACCTGTTAGTTTATCGATAAACCTCGAAATGAACTAAATATGGAAATATAGACACAGCGATAACACGTTTAAAGTTTGATAATAAAGCAAATATATAGTCTAAGCCAAAGTTCCTCACCTTTAAAAGTGTACACACAGCATTTTTATGTGTTTGTATCCATAGATCTATATTACTTCACTACTTATCTATGCGTTACTTAGCTTTTAGAGATAAAAAAAAGATAAAACAAAATCCTTTGTGATGTGTTACATAGTTTTGTCTGAAATTTAGACTTCGTTTTTCTTCCGCCCAATCTATAGGTGACAGTTCTTCTACGAGCGTTAACTCTGTGAAGGCATATTGAAAATGGAATGCAAGGGTAACACATAAAATTCACAGGTAAAGCTAAATTTTAAACAATATTTGCAAGTATTAAATTTTTAAACCTCTTATACTTTTATATTTAAAAACGAAAACTTTTTTTTGCTTACGATTCTCGGCGAAGATTATAAAAGCAATTAATTTATTTTCTCCAGTAGTTTTGTCCCCATATATCTTTCGCAAGTTATTTTAGTGTTTTTACAGTAGGTATGTAATTTGTTAATGTACCATGCTAATTAAAAAGCTTCACTAGCGGACCCTTTTGATCCAAAGAACTTATAGTTTTCTTTATCACTCGCATATTTGAATTATTAACTTAATCCGTGGAGTCCCCATTGGAAAAAAAGAGCTTTTCAGATCTGTTTCGGTCTCCCCACTATTTTCTTCCTCTTGGGGTTCCAGTCCATTGCCTGTCTGACCACATCGCAGTCTGGTATTCTCAAGGTGTGCCCGATTCGCCCACACTAAGTGTTTTTCAATTTCCTTTCCGATTGGCTTTTGCTTGGGTAGATTATACAGCTCATCATCATCATTATCTGTCCTTTGGGTTCCTTGTGGAACATAGAGCCTCTGTCAAAGCACGCCACTCTTCACGGTCTCTTGCTAGTCGCTTCAATTCTTCTCAGCTCTTTCCAGTTCTTTCAGTTTCATCCAGTATGCTTCGTCTCCATGTTCGCTTGGGTCTTCCTCTATGCCGTTTACCCTGGGGATTCCACTCTAAGGCCTGTCTAGCTCTGTTGTTGTTATCTTTCCTGAGGGTGTGTCCAATCCATCTCCACTTCCTTTCCATGATTTGTTGTTCTACTGTTCTTTGTCCACACCTCTCCCACAGCTGGTCGCTTGATACTTTCTTCGGGCCATGCCACTTGCATACAAAGACCATTGATTTCCTTAAAAGAGAAACCTCTTTCATGTACGAATGATAGTTGATTAGAGTTAATGAGAATCTAAACTGGATGGACAATACGTTTTGAACTCTATTTATTTGACCGCAGACATATTCCTAATGGGGACACAATGCTCTGACCTTTGGCCTTTGACACTTGTGCCCTCCTGCGCAAAACTTTGAATTACAAATCCATTTTTATACGTTGACCCATATCGTTTCTATTTTATTTTACTCATCCAAACTAACGTATTTACATGCTTATTGTCCATCACAGTTATTAAGTCAAACCAGGCCCCACGAGAGGGGGTACAGCCGGTACACCGTACCGGGGCCCATAAGAGTTTAGGGGGCCCATGAATATTAAAATTTAAATTAAATTGGCAATTACGCACGTATTTTTAATTGTTGCAATAAAGCCAAGAAAAGATGCACCAAAACCTCCTACAATCTCACGTGGCGCTGAGGGCCCATTATTTTGGTATTCTTTGAATGTGTACTTGAACATTTTGTTAAATTTGCAAAGAAACCTATAACTCTAATTGTAAAATGCGGCCTTTTTATTTTCGATAGCATTTAGGATCTCTTTTTTATTTTATTTTCTCCAGAGACAAATATAGACCTATGAGCCTATGACCTACAGGCTTACAGTTCTCCCTGTTAGCTTAGTAGCCTCGGCCAGGGGTCGGCTACCTAAGGGACGCGAGAGACCTTTAGATTTTAGATGGCACGAGAGACCTCGAAAAGGTGCTTCTTGTTGATTTTTTTTCAATAATTGAATGAGGAGGCACTAATTGTTGAAGCCGATGTTTCTGAATGGCGAGCGACACATTTCAATGAGTTACTAGGACGTGGCCAAACAGCACTTGAATTGTTCGACCATTGAAATTTATATTCATTGAAACTGGACAAATCTCGCACGTTAAATCAATTTCAAAACACTTAACTACTTGTAATTCCCTAATTTATGGCATATATTAAAATAGATAGAGAGGAGTTTTATGAACAAAGACAAGACTTTCAAATTTATGGACTCTTGTTTTCATACCACATTTATCCATACAACCGTCTTAGATGTGGATCTTTTTTTTTAAGTGAAGGGATAATGACCATTTAAAATAAAGCAAGTTGAATTTTAAACAAAAATAAATAATAATTAAAAAGTAGACTAATATTAGTTATATTAAAAAAACATACCTTTTTGGGGGGGAATCACTATCACTATAGAATGAAATTTGGAATTTTTTTTTTATAAAAGGGACATAATTAACCCGTTTTGTATTTGTTTTTTTTTTTTGCTTTAATATTTCCAATATGTTTTAAATTTTTCTTTAATAAAAACTTTAAAATTATCAGATTGTGTAAGTTAGTTGAAAATAATATAGATCTAAATATTATATGACTAAAGAATTTATAATAAAGTGTGTACATTTTTAAACATTATATTAACAACTCAGTTTGTATGATTACAATGTCTCCACACCGCTTAATGACAGTCTAACGTAAAATTCCATTGCGTAATAATGTAAGAGAATATCTCAGTAAAACTGAGATGGAAATATAATTAATGTATAGCAGGTGCCAGATCCATATTTCGAATCAGGATAACTAAATGATAATTTTAGGCGATAATTAACTATCAAAATGTGAAAGTTTAGTAATAAAAATTTGTATTTGGTGTAAAAGCAAATACATTTAAAAGGATGATATCCAGGAACTCGTTTTTTTTTTGTAATATTATTTGCAAGATCAATAGGCCTACTGAAGCGCAGGAACAATTACAATAATTTAAACTAAGAACTATGTACTTGATTAAAGTATTCTTGTAATAGACCTGTAAGGATGTGATTGAAATTATTACACTCTAATGGTAAATGGTAACACTTATAACAGTTTCACAAAATGGTCCACAGACCTTTAAAAAAGATTCCTGATTTTTCAAACGTATGTAATACAAATAAATCATCTAGATATGACTAGTGTTAGAAACAATGTGGGCCGGGCGGGGGGGGGGGGGGCCAGAAAAGATCTCGTACCGGCATCTTTTTTTTCTCTCGAGGGCCCTGAGTCAAACTTCTGATAACAACGAACAAAACAAGCTAAATGAATTGATATCACAAATCAAAAATGCTAATTGATTAGTTATTTGGACACAGAAAAGAATAATAATTGTTATTGGCGAATAAAAATATGAAAGTCAATTTTGAGGTTACTTGACTGTTTATCATACTCTGAGAATTTTTACTCGCCAGTTACACACCATTCAAGCGTTTATCTGGATGAGATAAGAAAAACACACGTATTTAAAGAGAAAATTAAACACACACACATCCATACACACAGAGTTATTTCAAATCAGGAAGGTATTTAAAACACAAACACAATCTGGCAATCGGTAAGGATAAATATATTTTTTTCTAAAATGGATTGAAGATGCTTTTATTAAAATTTTTGTGGAAAATAAAATAAATGTTCTAAAAATTAAGTCTGCATTTTTAAAAGAAAATGTGTGTGAATAATTGAATTTTTTTATTTATTTATATTTATGAAGAATGTTATGCATTTTACTTTATAAAGTAAGTATATTGTATCATAATTTTATGTTACAGGCATTACTTGTATACATAAAATTGTGTATTGTACGTTCTACGGTTATCCTTGGTTTGAGTCTTGTTTTGCATTTTAATTAAGGACTTAAAAATGTGATGTAAAGTTATTGATTTTTTTTCTTTGTTCAGCAAACACATAACATTCCCAAAAAGTCATTCGGGAAAAAAAAGGATTTTTTTTTATCAATAGGATAACAGTATTATTTTTAATTTATGTATTTTCATAGTTTTTTGTTGAACTCCACCGGGCTATCGTCTTCTCTGGTATCCTGTCGGTCCCAAGCCCGGGTAAGGAGGAGGCTAGACGGTGGGGCTAGCAACCTTACATCTTAAAAAAAAACAAAAAAACAATGCTACAGAAACTTAAACTACACCAAACCAACGCAAGCTTAATCAGGGAGGATCTTTTTCTCCTGAAGTACTCATGAAGGTAAGAGCAATGGAATGGCGATACCCCTGTACATGACGTTTGTAGACTTTGAAAAGGCTTTCGAGAGTGAGTATAGATGAAACATCTGGAAGTTAATGAGTCACTAAAAAATTAATCAACGTCACAAAAAACTATATGAAGACTTGCTGCCAAGTCATCCATAAAGGAAAGCCAACCAGTCTATTTGCTGTGAAGACCGGTGTGCGTCAAGGCTTTATGCTGTCATCGATGATCTTTTTAATTGTAATAGACTGGATCGTGAATAAGACAACCTCGGGAAACAGTACAGGTATCCAATGTACCTTTACAAAGAAGCTAGATGCCTGAGACGCATACTGAAAATTAGATGTCATTTAACATTGTCATGCGTCAAGCTTTGCCATAAGACCAGACAAGGACCCATCGACAACAACATCCAAAAAACGTAAGTCGAAGTGTATTGGACACACTTTGAGAAGACCAGAAGACAGTGGGGCAAGACCAGCACTTGACTGGAATCCCCAGGGCAAAAGGAAAGTAGGCAGACCCAGGCAGACTTGGAGGAGGTCGGTCGTAAGCGAGGCAAAGGCACCTGGAAGATACAATAAGACACAATTAAAGGGAGCCGCCCAAGGCCGAGTTAAAAGGGGAAAAAAAAGTTGCGCCCTAGGCTCCTATGGGAATATACAGGAGGAAGTCAAGTAGTATTTTACTACATTGTTTTTCTTGTGTTTTAAAGTTAGATTTTGATTTTATGTGTCTTGTTTATTTAAGCTACTTTTCTCTTTAACCCTTCCTTCCTAGAGTTTTCCTAGGTTGAGTAATTTAACTATCAGTGCTACAGTTCAGGTTTGAATATTCACTTAGCGAAAATCGTGCATTTTTTTAAATTAATTATTTCTAGTTTAATATGTTTTTAGTGTGTGTGTGTGTGGGGGGGGGTCTAATTGTTAGCTGGAATGAAATAAATGTCTTGCTGTGATTTATTTTTTATATAGAAAAATGGCCACACCACCTAAACCTCCACCAAGACCGCTACCCAGAATCACAGAGAAAGCATCCAACGAATTGACTCACAGATCAAGTGATGGTCATAACAGTACACAATTATTAATCTCAGAACTAGAACGGACTTTTCGGAAGAAGGAAGAAGAGATTCTGGCCTTTAATTCTCAATTTTCAAGTGCAGAGGTAAATGAATGAGATAAACATGTGTATAGTTTTAAGACACATTTTTCGTGTAAGTACAATATCAGATAAGGATTAGTTTAATCTTAGGCTTTGGATTAAAAGTATATCTCTTTAAATTCTACTGCTTTTTTTATACTAGCCTAAGTATATACAAATATTTATCGTTTATTTATTTGTCAGTCTTACCCTGGTGAACATCTTTACTCTACCTTGGACGAGCTCAAAATGTAAGTTGTTATAGATTGTTACGTAAAGGAAAGTAGTGTTATTTCCGTAGTTATATTGGTTCTTTATCAATATCGAATTAAGTTCGAAAGAAATCCTTAACCCAAAATGTTTTTCCATACTAAGAATAAAACGTGCATATCTGTCTAGACACTACGTCATTGCATTAAAACGCGTTATAAGTCGCACGGGGTTTAGAGATCGTTAGATCAGTTTTAGTTTGGGCGTTGTTTTGGAAGGACCGTATTTAATTACTCCATTATAGATATGTTATAACGGCCTGATATGGTCTAGAAGAATCTCAACTGATTCAGTTTATCGTCCACCATTGATACCTGTAATCTGTTTTGCTGTTCCATTCATACCTTCATTCTTGTTCGGAATAAATTGTGATTACTATTGTCAAACAGGATTGTGTATTTCTTCATTATTAAGGTACAGTAATAAATAACATTTTTAAGATCATTTAACACACATCCTACGAGCCAATCAAATATAAAAATCTACAAATATATTGCAAATACTAATTCTTGTACAACCTCGTGGGATTCAAGAGTGATGTGAATCAAAGGATGTAGTAATTATACATTCCTAAATATATTATCATACGTCAGTAGCTGTTTCGCACGTGACAACATAGTAGTTTTAAAATAACTGGATTAGTATGTAAGCTTATTATCAAATGTAAATTTTAAAGTTATATGTCGCACATTCTTCAGCTCATTCAAAAAATTATTGACAATCTGAATTTCCTTTTTCAGAAAATGTATTCCTGAAATGATAAAAGAAATTGATGTTCTCCTGATTGGTAAAACCGGAAACGGAAAAAGCGCCGTAGGAAATACAATCTTAGGGTACGATGCATTCAAAAGTTTAGCGTCTCTCGACTCAGTGACAAATGATGCCGAGTATGACGTAAGTGAAAGGAATGGATATAAATTTAAAGTGGTGGACGGTCCAGGTGTTAGCGACACTAGGATGAGCACCAACGAAGCCACGCAGGTTATTCTTAAAGCCATGTCTGAAGCTATTGCATTAAGTCCAGAAGGGTTCCATGCACTTCTGCTGGTCGTCAAATTTGGTGGTCGATTTACTGCAGAAGACAAGTTAACTGTAGATACTTTAAAGAAAATATTTGGTGAGCATTTCTTTAAGAAGTATTGCATTTTGGTTATGACATGTGGAGATACATTTGAAGAGGAAATGACCATTGACTTTCAAGAATGGGTAAAAGGACAAAGAAATGAAGTTTTCACGGATTTACTGAAAGAATGCAATGGGAGAATTGTACTTATTGATAACAGAACTAGAGATGAGAAGAAAAAGGAAAGAGAACTTACCGAATTAATAAGACTCATTGAGACTCTGAAATGGCAAAACTGTCGGTATTCCGATGAGCGTTTCAGCACGGCATTGCAAACAAGAAATGAACTGTTAGTAGAGTCTCAGAAAGAGTTCTATGAAGAAGAAATAATGAATGAGGCCAAGGTCATTCAGCAAAAGCTTCAGCGTATTTTAAATGAAGAAAAGATTCACAAAAGTGCCCCGAACTTAAACAAATTATACACGGAAGCTGCTGAACTGTATAAAAGAATAGAACAGATCGATAAGCAGACTGGAGTCTTAAAGACTTTAGTTCATCACGTTTGGTCGATCATGAAATCAATTAGAGACCAAATAAAACTGTCAGAAAACTTGTTAAATGAAACCAGGCGACTGAAAAAGGAAAGAAATGAACAAGCCATTCGACATGCCACAGAATTAAAACTCCAGAGAGAAGCGTTCAACAAGCTTGTTCTTGAAGGGAAGAGAAATGAAGAGGAGAAATCTCAGATGTTGCAGAGGCAGATCGACGAATTGATTGAAGCCAAAAAACAATGGGAGGATGAAGATACAAAATTCAATAGAGATGCTAAAGATAAATGGGACCTCGAAAAGGAAAAAGCTCAGAACTTTAAAGTCAACTTTAAAAAACTGAATAGAAAATCGTTAAGATTGGCAGAAAAGAAGGTTTCTAGGAGTGTCTTGGCTAAACTTAAGGATACGTTTTTTTCAAAGAAAACCCCAAGTCATCTTGGAGAATCTGAATCTTAGTTTTATATATATATATATATAATATATATATATATATATATATATATTTTGTATATATATATACCTACAATTAATTCAACTGGCAATAACGTAGATTCACTTTTTTTTAAATTGATGATGTTTAAGATCATTGTTAACAAGAACATATACTTAAAAATCTTTGCTAAAAGCCTTAATTATTTCGTAACAGAAATAAATCAGAGTAAAGCTGTTGTATCATAGTAGAAGAAAACTAAAGAAGTGTACTATAAATCTTCAACATAAGATTATGTTAAATGGAAATCTCAATATTGTCCATATAGACAATACACAGTTTGTGTTCTTTGTGTTGATTTTTCTTTTTCTAATATGCATTTGTTATTCTAGTGTTTAGTCGCTTATTAGTGAAAATAGATGTCAAGTCTAACCATATTGTTAAAATATTAGTCTATTAAACATCTTAAATTATGCAAAAATCTTTTTTTTAAAAAGGCGATTGTCTTGTATGTGTGTGTGTATGTCTATATGTATGTGTGTTTGCATTTGATTTTTCGTTTGTGTGTTTGTATGTATTGTGTTTATGTGAATGTTTGTGCGTGTGTTTATGTGTATTTTTGTGCTAGCTTATAATATGTTACAGACACTCCTTCTATACAAAAGACTGTGTACTACGCATTTCCGTGGTTTGAGTATATTCTTGCATTTTGATTTGTGTTTTAAATGATGTTAAGTTACTGTATATGTATTTACGTATATTTGTTTTCTTGGGCTTTAAACTCTAATTGAATCTTCATATGTTTAAGAATTTAATGAACCGTCATTTCTTTAACTGTGTTGTTAAGATCATTAAGCGATACAACTGTTAAATATAAACTGAAAACAGTGATCGGTTTTTATGTATAACGCCAGAGAACGCCTTTGTTCTTACAGCTTGATTACAAAAGACCTTGTCCTTCGCGGAAACCATTGTTAGTTCCATCCGCTTTATGAGGAAAAGGCCCTTTTGTGCGTCCGAGGTCTCATTACACTGCCGAATGGCTCCAAGACTCGGTGGGGAGGAAGCAATGAGCGCATCAGCCGCCTCAACCCCGCCCTGGTGCCTGGATGTCCAGATATGTAGTCACGGGGGACAGCGCAGGTAATAAAGTATTGCATGTACTACGGTGACCGTATTATCGAGGTGTAGCGGGTCGGCTCGTCTCGTACACGATCCTTCTCCCCCCCCCCCCCCCACACACACACCCCGTAGTCCATTCCTTTACACTTTACATTGTTACCCCCTGGACTATCGAGTCGGAAGGTTCGTTGTTGTTTTTTTTTGTAAAGACAATTATAAATCGGTTCCTTCAGCTATACTGCAATAAACTCTGTCGCTTTGACCATTGCTTCTTATGTTTCTCTACTTTAAATAAAGCAATGAAAATATAATATAATATGTCCGATTTCATAATATTTTTATTTCCTTTATGTTTGTTTCGACATTACTTTCATTTTATGTTATCAGGATAATATCAGGATTATTCCTGGCTTTACGCAAGCATAATGAAAGGATCTTTTACAATTAATTGTCGTCATCAGGTAAATCTAGTAAATGGCGCAATTTCTACATATCATCACAAAATATTTCAGCCGGCTTGTTGGCTTCTCCTTTGTAATTTAAAATGTAGAAAGAATTATAGCAGCGATAATTTATTTGCATTAAATTGGCCTTAAACACACAATGCATGTATTATCTGCACGTCTTTATATAGTCACAGGTCTATGTAATCAATTCGAATTTCCATTTATTATTTGGATCAATAAAGCAATCTTATCTTATTATATTACAGTGTGAGATATGAATGCCTAAGAACGACAATGAATGCTTCTACAAAGACTCAGCTAATATTATTGTAATATTTGACATTGTTTTGAATCTTACAGAGAAAGAAATAGAGTAATAATTTTTTTTAAATATGAAATTCTGAAACATGGGCTATTTACCCATACATTGTGGTAAAGAGCCCACTGGCTCGGGGTAAAAAGCCCAGGCATGAGCTATGAAGTGTTCTAAGCCGTTACATAGTTAAAATTATTGATAATAACTTGTTTACACCTTTTTCTTGGATGCAGTATTGGAAATGATCGAACTGCGTTCTTTTTCATGCCAACCATACGGATTATTATATGAAACATGTTGTAATAAAAGTTTCTTCATATTTTTTTCAATGAGAATTTAGAGTTGCTGATATAAGTGCATGTCTATATACGTTTATATACTTGATTATGCATATATATATATATATATATATATATATATATATATATATATATATATATATATATATTCTATCTAATCCATAAGAGTAAGTAAGAGCCACTGTTAGCTTACTTTAAAAAAGAACAATTTGACAAAGAAAAAAGAACAGTCTAATGCAGTGTTGGAACGTTTTCTGGCAGTAATCAATGAAGTAGAAAGAAAGGTAGGCCAGCTCCGATTTTAAAATGTCTTGAAAACAACATGGTGAGCCTTCCGTCTCTTTAGTCCAGAGAGTAACGAAGTAAAGGTGTGGACCAACGTGGACACAACAAGGTCCTGTCCGAGACTAGCCACCCACGGCACGCCGATAAGTACTGTCGCACGGTAGCACAAATCCCAGATTAAAGGTCTGGACATCCATGCACCAGGGCGGGATTAAGACGCACTGTTGCGATCATCACGTTGAGACCTCGGAAGTGCAACAGGGGCTGTCCTCCACGCGACAGCCCCCCCCCCCCCTTTCCAGTTTGCTCTCAATTTGAACGTATTGTCGGTTTAAACACTTCGCTAGTCTTTAAGGTCCATGAGTACAAAAGGCCAACTCCAGCAATGGTCGACAGAGACATATCCAACACTGATGATGAAACTGTAAGACAATAAAATAACTCTCTGAATTAGACTCACTGTGGCGATGACATTGTCATATGGAAATATGTTAAAGTTTTTAGCTTCAAAGTTTTAAGACATTTTTTATATAACTAACGTTTTCTTTAAGAAAAAATAATTGTGCTTTTTTTTGCTGTAAAAATGTCTGAAAATTGTGATTTACTTACATTGGCAGGCTAGTTGTATACAGTAATATCTGCATAATACAATAACCCAGTTCTATTTCACTGTTGACAACTCAAACCTTGACAAATTGCTTTTGACCGACAGATATATATCTAGAAAGGGTAGACGGGTGCGTGAATTGGCAGGAGAAAGTTGTATAATCTAATAATATAATCTAATAATTTGAAAGATAGAGACATCCAGCTAGTAGATTTTATCGAACCTTTCCGGCCGATTTTAATCAAAACAAAGAGCCATTCCAGAAATAGTCATATCCAAATTAATATGCATCAATAAAATTGTTCTAATTTCATAAACATGCCATATTATTTTCCTTACGAGTGACTGCAAGTTAATTATTTATTAAATTTCTTCTTGGCAATAATTAAATTTAAATTTAACGAAAACAAAAAATCGATTTTTTCGTAGGCTACGTATAGTTAACCTGCCAAACTTCAATTAAACATTTTTTCTTATTGGGGGTAATTGCAAATGGGAAGAAAATAATTGAACTAGCTGAACTAATTAGAGAAAATTTCCCACAATGTTTGCTTTATTGTGTTTTTTTATATCGTTAAAATCTATAAACTTAAAATTATTTAAGTATGGATAATTCGTTTCATTGCAGCTATGATAGAGAATTGTTTTAGAATCTAAATTTTACCCCCGAGGAATAGACTAGTCTAGATCTAGCAGTTTGATGCCGTTTCTTTATATAGTGACAACTGCTTTTAATTTGAACGGAAGCAGAAAAAATTTACTCAGAGGTTATAAAGTTCATGTACATGTATATCAAATGAATAAGCGCTCTACCGCTTGATATAGGTAAGTGCACGATTACACAGTCAGTGAGAATGACAGGATAAAGCGATAGAGAAAGAAAGAAAAAGATTTGTCAAATTGATGAATTGTGATATATTTGAATCAAAAAAGAAATTGAGAAATATAATATGTACTAATAAAATAGAAGGCGATTACATATTTTTAGTTAGATATATAATTGGTTGTTTTTTATCTTCATGCTATGGCCTCTATAGTTCATAACAGGTTATTGACGCTTATATAGAAAGAAAAAAAGCTAGACATATAGATAAATGGATAATAGATAGATAGATAAATGGATAGATAATGGATATATAAATAGATAGTTTGATAGACATAAGATAGATTGATTGATTTATTGTTTGACAGATAGGTGATAGATAGATTGATATCGATGGATAGAAAGATAGATAGATATATAGATAGATAGATAGATAGATAGATAGATAGATAGATAGATAGAAAGATAGACAGATAGATAGATAGATAGATAGATAGATAGATAGATAGATAGATAGATAGATAGATAGATAGATAGATAGATAGATAGATAGATAGAAAGATAGATAGATAGATAGATAGATAGATAGATAGATAGATAGATAGATAGATAGATAGATAGATGGATAGATAGATAGATAGATAGATAGATAGATAGAGAGAGAGATAGAGAGATAGATAGATAGATAGATAGATAGATAGATAGATAGATAGATAGATAGATAGATAGATAGATAGATAGATAGATAGATAGATAGATAGATAGATAGATAGATAGATAGATAGATAGATAGATAGATAGTCAGACAGACAGTTAGATTACTTCTTTTCTAATTTTATCTCAATTAACAATTTAATTTTTTTGACAAGTTTGATCTAATTACAAGGTGAACTGTTTTAAAGAAAATAAGAAAAAGCACTTTCGATTTTGTTTAATTGTGCAAAACGTAATTAGACATAGATCTAATTACAATATCATACGATACAACTTTAATTTCAACCTAATGTTCAACCTAATAGTGCACTGCATTCCTTTGTAAACATGTACAGTAACTGCCTTGTTTTTTAAATCACCAACAAGGGGAGAGCAGAATTTATTGTATGTTTGTTCATGTCGTCATACGTGCCTGCGTGCGTACTACAACTGGTAAAAAGCGAAAAAATTAAAACTTGGTGTGACATGTGTTATCAATTATACTGTCAGTGTCAATGTCATTTATTAGTGTGATAGAGTCAATAAAACCAATTATATTGTAAGTCTGTTAGTTTGTCATGCGACATGCCTTAAAGCAAGTGGGGTATTTTTCGGTCTTTTGTTAACGAGACATGGGTGGAACTTTATTTACAAGGAATTCAAAGGGAAATCATCCGGTGCAAATTTAAGGGAAGTAAGCGAAAGATTCAGACAAAACTCGCACGTGTGTCCAGTAACATTAAACACTACCATAGTCGATGCTATTTCTGGGGAATGTAATATTTAAAGATAACCATTTTAAAATCTACCCATAGACATGTTGACATTCAAGATGATATCATGGATGCAAACTAAGTTTGTTAAGCGCATAGAACTGATTGCGGGATATGCGCTATATAAGCTTCATTATTATTATTATTATTATTAAGTGTAGGCCAATGGCTTGTAAACTTATTATCATATTACAGTCAAGCGCAATTTTTTATTTACTTCGGTTTTCGTAAAAAAAAAATAATTTTTTTCAAAAAATGAGCTTCGATTTTGAGCGCTGATCCCAGTTCCGAATATACCCATATGCAATGCTTTGTTTGTAAAAAAAAAAAAATAGGTGCCGGTACTCAGTGATGGATTGCCTAACTTCTAAAGCAGTTTCGCATTTTATATTTTAATTCTTATTGCGCGCAATTTTAAAATAATTCAATTTTAACAAATTAATAATATAATAAATTATAATATCATTCATTAGTCTTTTTGAAAAGTGTTTAACATTTTACAACCAAAATAACATTTCAAATACTATCACAGATGCAACAAGACGTGTAATATTTTAAAAGGATACCAGCCAAAATGCTCAACGTAAGCCTCTACGTGACCTCCAACACCGCAGCCATGTCCGAGCTGATGACCAGGGACGTCCAGACCGTCTTCACCGTGGTCAACGTGGTGGTCCTCTCCGAGCTGGTGTCCATCTTCGGCATGTGCACCAACACCGTGACTATCCTGGTCCTGGTCAGGCAGGGCTTCCAGAAGACCATCAACATCAGCCTGGCCGGGCTGGCGGTGTCAGACTTCTTGTCCTTGCTGTCCCTGGCCTGCCTCTGCGTGGGGAACAACCCGTGGCTGATTGATGCCGTGGTGCCCTTTGATCCTGTTGGGGTAAGTTGTTGGCAATGATCCACATTGCTTTAACCCCAGGGGTCTCCAAACTTTTCAGCCCGATGGCCGTATGAACTATTAAACAGCAGTTCGGGGGCCAACTACACACTCAGGTCCGAATAAGAAATAATCAAAACATGGATGTTGTTTTTAATTATTTATTTAATATTATTTTATTCAGTTAATATTTAATAACAAACTGTTACATTGCACACGAACACCTGTATTAGTGGAAATGTAGAGTAATTGTTTCCTGGATGCCGAAAAAGACATTTCTGGCTTTAGATTTGATGTCCCTAACATCAACTTTGACCTGAGATTATCATCGGACACGTTTGCTCTCAAATTATTCCAGGCGTAGATATGTTGTTCCAAAAATTAAAAGGTACATTGATGCAAAAGTTTTGACATTAGGAAAGTCTTGCTTGGGCAAAAACTGGTAAAAACCCACCAGTCCTTCGTTGAGCTTGTCCTTAAGGAGGTCATTTCCTTGCAACTTTGGAGACCCCTGCTTTAAGCCATAGGTTCTCAACAGGGGCGGTGAGAAGCTATAGGGAAGCGCTGACGTTCCCGGAGGCGATTGGGGGGGCGGTGAAGGGCAAGTGGGCGGTCCAAGCGTACCGGATATATTTTGAATTCCTCAGCTATTTGAATCGATTAGTTTATGGATGAAATGTGATGTAAACGCAAGTGATGCTAAATATCTGATATCCCCCAACCGTAGGCCTACATATTATATGATAAGATAGTTGAATCGCATGGACTTTTCCAACAAGTGGGGGTCAGTATTAGACAAGTATGGTGTGCGACCGGCTTGTCTAATGGTTAGTTCACCGCACTGTCAAACGACACGACACGGGATCTATCCCTGACCACCGACCGATCCCTATATTTGCTAATATTAATGATATTTTGATCTCAGTTTTACTGTGATCTCCTTTAATGCCTTAATTTATTGTTAAATCTAAGTAGTTATCGTTAAGGAGAATGGATACGCAGTAATCATACAAGCTGGGTAGTTATTGTAATGCTTGAAAATATATTTATAAATTCTTTAGCCATGTAATATTTATGCAATTTTCAAATACTTTTACTGTTTGATCATTTCAAAGTTATAAATTGTAAGCCATTTATTCTTTTATAGAAGAAAAAAAAAGAAACATTAGAAATAATAGCTCAAATGAAACGGGTTAATTATCTCCCTTTAATTAAAAAAATCGGTCCACATTTGATTCAATAGTGATACCAAACAAGTTCTGTTTTGTTATAACAAAAATGACTGACTAATTATAACCAACAAGCCACTTGTTTAGATAATTTGTTGATCTATTAATTCTTACAATATGTTTCCTTTTCAGTTCTTTTAAAGATAATAAATAAGCACACAAATCTAGTCGGCCTAAAAAAAATTGCGGAACCTATATTGACCCTTTAACGTCCAGAGGGGTGGGGGAGTGGGTGCTAAAAAAAGTTGGGGCGATGAGCGGAACAAAAATTAAAAGGGGGCCGTGAGCCGAAAAAGGTTGAGAACCTATGCTTTAAGCTAAGCATTAGAAAACTGCTTAAGATGTGGTAATTAATGTAATAAAGTCTTGCTTTTTCTCTGCCGAAATGGGACGATTCGAAATGTCAATAACACAAATTTAATCCTTTGACTTGAGTTTCCACCACTTCATATCGTAATGGAACACAATGATGGTATATCACAGAGATCGGCAATCTAAGGAATGCATGCCAAACTTGACATGCGGAGCAATTAGCATTGTCACGTGAAAGACCCTCCAAAAGGGCAAATGAAGTCTCTTTTACAAGAATAGTAGTGCTAGAGCTCTTGGCACGCTGAATAAATTAGAAATCCTATTTCGGCACACTATTATCAAAATGTTGCCGATCACTGGTGTACCTTTTTTTGCATTCAGATAAACATTAGAAATATCTCAGGTCTGCGTTCTGGTTTAAAAATTACAAATTAAGAATTACATCATTTATATAGCGCTATTCATAAATATTAGTCTTCGAATGCGCTTTACATTTACCCTATGCCAGGGGTCTCCAAACTTTTCAGCCCGAGGGCCGCATTTACTATCAAACATCAGTTTTGGGGCCGACGACACACTTGAGGTTCGAATAAAAAAGAATCAAAACGTGGATATTGTTTTTAATTATTAATTTAATGTTAATGTATTTATTTATATTTAAAATTGATACACTACCCGCATGACACCATGTATTAGTGGGAATGGTAAAAACATGACGTCCACGTAAGCGGCGGCTGATCTTGGCAGGATACAGGTAAATTTCCGTAATTTTTTTCGTATAGAAAAAGATCTCCGCGAGCTGGATGAGAGGGCATCGCGGGTCGCATCTGGCCCGCGGGTCGTAGTTTGGAGACACCTGCCCTCTGCTATTAAAATAAATAAAAAAAAAGTATGTTTCTAATTTTCTTTTAAGAATGCCAATATTGTCTGCTTGTTTAATTGTGTTCATTCCACCACAGAGATGCTACAACGCCAGTTTACAAGCCAGGTTTTTTTATTTACCAGGGACTTGATGGAAACATTAGTTAGAAGTAAATAAAGCTGGGCATTGTACTGACCACACAATCCCATCTTTTACCGTGGTCTCGGAAACTGCTTCACTCTATGGATCAACATCAACAAAAATTGATACTGTACATTTTTGCTTTATCATATCAAAACCTCGGGCTACTAGATGGCGCAGAAAATAGTCGCTATTACACAAATTTAATAGAAGCAGAAATTGATCCTGCCCCGCCCATAATTGATTTTTTTAAAGCAGATTTGATGGGGGAGGGGGTGGTTGTAGCTGGAATAATTATCTTGGGGGTGCGGTGGGGTGTGGTATTAAAATTTTCTTTTTAACCGCTTGATAGATTTCCGATCAATAAAATGCTTGCAGTAGCTTCGGGCACAAATTTCGAAACTGCATCTATTTTCCAAGTCAGACTCAGTTATGAATATATCAGTAATATCAACAACTTAACTAGCTATTATTAACTAGCCCGTTGAAAACCCATTGAAAGCCGCTCTCGGCATCGTTAAGCAACGCGAGCGTATCATGTTTAAAGCTGCACCAAAATTATTTCCTAATTCCAAATTATTTGTCGCTGTTAGTTTAATAAAATTCAGTTTCCATGTAATTAGAAGCCCAATCAAACAGAAAATATTTAAACGTTGGGTTATTGAATTAGGTGGGTTTTTTTAATATGTCGAAAACATAAATATAAATCCAGATTTTACTCGATAAATTACGTTGAGATTATCATTCTGGCACTCCGATGTTTATATACGGAAAGCGAGAATTAGTAATTAAAATGATTTTCTTATGTACAGTGCGAGTAACATTTAAGCACGCTCAATGCGCTCTTGTCAAAAAGTTAGGGTTTGATCCGAAAGTTAAATAGACCACATGTAGCCTACAATGGTCCAATCGACCCTAAACTCAACGGTTATCTAGCTTTCGAAAGATTATCGAAGCCTTAAAATCATTCTTGAGTAAGTTGAGACTACCCAACACTTGAGGGCGCCTCGACTTTGTGCATGGAACATTGCTTAACAAGATATGTAAACTATAGTTTCCCTTTTTTTTATTATACATTTCTATAATATTGCTCCCAATGAGAACCCTAAACCATGTCTGACGTTTCAGGTATTCTACTTAACCACTGGATGGCCCAATACAATCTTCGCTCGAGTCACAGGATGGATAACTGCCTACATCTCGCTGGAGAGGTGCCTCTGTGTCGCCATGCCCTTGAAGACCAAAACGCTGCTCAGGCGCGGGCGTAGCTTCTCCATCATCTTCCTCATCTATCTCGGGGTCATCGCCAGCGTCTGCCCGATTTTCGTCATCACGGGGCTGCACTGGACGTTCGACCGAGCCCGGAACCGAACGATCGTCGGCCTAAACTTCATCGGTTCCAACAGGGAAGAGGTCAAGAGGGCGGCTTTGTGGATATCAAACATTTTCTCGCCGTTCTTCAGCTTTGGGATTGTTATTATCTGCACGGCTATTCTCGTCATCAAGCTCTACGGCAAATCAAAATGGCGGCAAAGCGTAACCACGGAAACTACCAAGCCTGTCAAAGCCTCTTTCTACGAAGCCAACTCTAAGCCGGGTCTGGAAAAGACCAACGCCATCGGTCAAAAAGATGCCCGGGTCATCAAGCTAGTCATCTCCCTTTCTCTGGTCTACATAATAAGTTCCATACCCGCGGTCCTTCACTACGTCTGGATGATCCTGGATCCGCAGTACACCGTGACCGGGTTCCAGAGCAACGTCCACATCGCGGTGGCCGGCATCAACTTCCTGTTCCAGGCCACCAATTCGAGCATCACGTTCTTCGTCTACCTCAAGACAAGCTCTAGCTTTAGGATCGAGTTCTATAAACTGAAACTTTTCAGAAAGTTTGCCTTGAAAATACATGACATTGATTAAACAGTTTCCCTTGTAGTCGCTGTGTTTTATTTTTTATTTTTTTGTTGTTTGTTTTTTTTTGGGCGGGGGAGGGAATGTTGGGGGTCGTTTTTAGCTTTTGAAGTTGAAGTCACTATTGAAGTGTAGGCCTACTTGTAGCCTATCTGAGGGTATAGCTGGTCAAATAGGAGTTGATCCGTAAATGAGCATTCGCTAAGAAGTAAATTCTGTGATGATGTTTTTCTTTTAAGAAAATACACAATTCTTTTGTTGTTGTTTTTTTTATTTAACTGTAGGTCTATATATTTGAGTAAAATTTGTTTATGGTTAGAAAAATAAAATGGGGTAGGCCTACAAGTAGCTGAGCGGCAGCGTGTTCGACTGGCAAGCAGAAGGTCCCGGGTTCGAATCCTGGTGCCCCTGAGTCTACCCAGCTCTGACCTTAGTTGGGATAAAGTAAAGGCGGCTGTGCGTAGTGCTGGCCACACAATCACCTAGTATGCCGTGGCCACAGAAACTGGTGAATGCTGCTTCATCGGACCTATGGATCAATTCGGTCCGACGGGTACTTTACTTAGAAAAATAAAACAGCTGAAGTAAATACTAAACAAATATGAAAATAAATAAGCACATTTATTTGGACGGTAATGAAGAAATATCAAAAGAAAAATTTTAAATTGAAGTTACCTCACTGGACGGTGAATATTAAAAAAAATATACTATTATATAAAGTTATTTACAATTTAAAATGGTTCAAAATAAGATTAAGACATTGGAAAAACATATTATACACATTTGCTTTGTAATCCATCATTTTATATGATACAAAAAAATGTCCACATAATCTTAGCAATGAGAGAATTGAAGAATTTTAGCAATGATTATGTAAAACCTGCACCTGAAACTTTAGGTCAATAATACATTTAGAATGATTGACGATTGGCTTAAATAGACATGTGATTACAAAGTGTAGGAGGAGGAAGGCCTGGCAACAAATAGCATGAGGTATGAAAGTTGAAGGAGCGGCAAATAGCAGGATCTGAAGTGGACAAATTCTGATGCACAATTTCATCAAAATATGTGTAAAAGTTCTTCTTTTTTTAAATATAATTATCATTTATTGCAGCTTTAACGAGATTAACTACATAAGTATTTTAAAGTCTTAAATTTTCATTTTCTTATCAATATTTTAAAATTGCAGAATCTGTAATTATTCTCAATAATAAATTAATATTTTTGTAGAAAGCCATAACTAATAACAGTAACGATAATAAGAAACAAAAGAAAAGCCAAATCATTCTACAGGTATCACAATGGGATTGCAAAGGAAATTCAACTTTTTAAAAAAAATATGCCAACTCTGTCTAACTGTTTATCAAAGTTAATATGGTATCATCACATCCTTCCAAGATCACAATCCCATCCCGCAAATAAAAATGTTTTTGGAATCAATTTCTAAGTTTGGGAAAATAAAAGTTTGGTCTCTAATGGAGAGATTCGGAGGCCACCCGCTCCTTTAGCCTACCCGGGTTAAAACCATTGAGATGATGATTGTAACTAAACACTCGCACTTTATGCAGATACAATAAAAAATGCACAACTGAAAATATTTCATCTGATATTCATGAAGCGGTGAACAAAATACAAGTGTTGAATTAAAGATACAATACATTGCTGATAATATTTAAAAAAATCAAAACCTAAGAAAGATATGAAATAAATTTTTCACTCATTTGAACATATGGAATAAAAGTCATTCACACATTTAAAAAAAAATGTGAAATAAATTATTTTAGATTTTTATCAATCTGAATAATATTAACCTAATCTTTCAATCATTGAAAAGTATGAACTAAATCTTTTATGAGTTTGAAAAAATGTGAATTAGATCTCTCCAACGTCTACAACAATGAACCAAGTCTGCCACATATCTAAAAATTGTGACCTTATCATCCAAACGTTTCAACAATATGAAAAAAATCTTGCTCACATTCAAAGATATCAATAATTATATTTTAGGCATAAACAAATATAAACTTTATTTTGCACATATAATATACAGATGTGGAATGACTCATTCATAAGTTTACTATCTAAACTTATATTAGTTAAATCATAGAAGGCAAAGGAAAAAGAAAAATACTTGTTTAAAATATATTTGCAGGTAATTTATTGGGGTGTCATTGGTGCTTAGTACACCTACAAGGAATTTTTTTGTTGTTTTAATAGAAAGCTTAGTGGATCTATAACAATTTAATTCATCTTTTAATACTAAGACTCTTAATTATGAAATGATGAAAAAAAAAAAATTCTGGACACAAAATTACAATGAAGACCCAGCAGTGTCTGAGCATTATTGACACTGTTAGTGATAAATATTGACAATAGTGAGTGTAAAACTATACAAATATATTAAACGAAATACAAATTTATGTTGACAAAGTCTTCCTTCCCAGTGGCAATCTGGTATGGAAAAAAAAATAATAATATAAATTTTTATAGCATTTCTAACCAAGGCTTGCATGAACTAGCCAGAAAAACCTGTAACTTAAGATCATTTAAGATACTTGTCAAAAATGCAATACTAAATTCCAGCCATGGGTAAGTGTAGGATGCAATGATCTTCTGTATAGAAGGATTATGAATGACAAGTAAGATAATATAAGTCACACATGTTAGCACATCACAATCATAGAAAAATGTATATTTATATGTATTAATACAATGTGTACTAAAGGAAAAAAACAACAAATGACTAAGAAGAGTGTTAAGACAATAAATTGTCGGAAGTTGGAATGGAAATCTCAGCCAGTGTTGGTGTAATGTACACAAAAGCTAAACAACAAGGATATAAAGACATTACTCTTTCAGCTTTACCTCTGGCATTAATCAGATATCAAAGAATCATTCATTCAGGATTAACAATTAAGTTTAAAATTGCAGTGAATATAAGTACAGTAATTCTTCATCTAGGCCAGGGGTTTTCAAATAAAGGCTTTGAAGACAAATGTAGCCTATTAAGAATTCTTAAGCTAGCATGGTAGTGTACACTATAAGATTAGCAACCTACAGCAGTCTGGTGCGCAGAACGATTTTAAATGGCTCGCAGAAGACTCCTAAAAAAATATTCAAGTATCTTCTGTTGAGTGCTAAAGCAGGGTGACTTTTAGGCTTTTGGCACGCTGAATGAATTAGAAATCCCACTTTGGCCCACGATTATCAAAAGATTGCCGACCCATGGTGTACTCTATAAGTTACAGTGCATCTGTAGGATTACATCATACATTTTTTTTTATACTAGACCATAGGTTCTCAACAGGGGCGATTGGGGGGAGGTGGGCGGTACAAACGTACCTGATAAATTTTAACACCTCAGCTATATGAATCGATTAGTTTTTGGAGGATAAAATGTGATGTAAACACAAGTGCCGCTAAATATCTGATATCCCCAACAGTATGCCAAATATTATTATATTAATAAGAAATAGGAATCGCAGTGACTTTTCGATGAAGTAGGGGTCTGTATTTGGCAAATATAATGTGCGGCCAGCTGGTCCTGTGGTTGGTTCACCAGACTGTTAACCCTGCTGACAGATCACTGTTGCCCTAACATCTGCTCATATTAATGATATTTTGATCTCAGTTTAACCCAGATGTCCTTAATGTATTTTAAACTGTCTTGAGCATTTTAAAATTATTATTAAGTGGTATAGATAAGTAGTAATCATACAAACTGGGTAGTTATTGTAATGTTTGAAAATATACATATACATTCTTTAGTTATATAATATTTTTATAATTTTCAAATACTTTTTTGCAGTTTGATCATTTCCAAAATATAAATTGTAAGCCATTTATTTTTTATATAAAAAAAAACACAGAAATATTAGCTTAAATAAAACGGGCTAATTATCTCCCTTTAACAAAAAAATGTTTCCAACATTTGATTCAATAATGATGCCGAACAAGTTCTGTTTTGTAATATAACAAATATTACTGATTATTAGACCTACGGCTTTTGCAACCAAAATTGATACAAAAATAGACAAATTGCTAGCAGCACACCAGGCAAACGATTCGCATTGATTTATTTAAACCTTTTGTTAAGGCAATTTTTTTAAACTATTAATTATTACAACATGTTTCCTTTTCAGTTTTTTATAAAGATAATTAATCACACAATAAAGTCTAGTACGCCAAAAAAAATTGCGGAAACTATAGTTCAGATGGGCGGAAAAGGGAAGGGGGCGGTGAGCGGAAAAAAATTGAGAACCTATGTACTAGACCTATCACCAGAAGAGTGTCTGAGGAATAATGACCTGGTTCACTATGGTGTTTAAAAAGTTTAATGAAACCTTAACTAGTTCAACACACAATTAAACAACCCCTGTTGTAGACCATCACATAATTAGATATCAGTTTAAACCATTGGTTGATAAACATAAAGAAATACTAAATTTTACTAAATTTCACTTATTAAATGCTAAGAACAATTTTTATCAGCCGTGTGTCCTTGTGTTCACTTGGCATTTGATGAGACAAACAGGTTCCTTGCTACTGGTCAAGAAAAGCTCCTGCAACAGAGAGTCCTTATAACTGCCAGCTCTTCTAGTTCATGTGCATGTTTGCAAAGGAAAACTTGGATGCCTGAACACATACTTTCAAACAAATAGATATAACTATATAAACCCGGTACTTTATGGCATGTGACCGGTCATTTTAAGTATCTCAGCTGCCACTGTAGTCAAGGCAATATCAGCGTGTGAACTGTGAACAAGAAAAAATAATAATAACGATCAACACATTAAAAACTATAATACATCATAACATATTTAATTTATCATAACTCACTCCCTACTGACCTATTTTCATTTTACTCAAGATTAAACAAAAATATTAATTTTACTTTTAACCCTTTAAAATACCATGTTGACACATCAACTTCATCATTTCTGTACACTTAAATACCAAGGACGTCACATCGACGTCATAAATAATAAAGAAATGGTAACAATATGCAAAGTCAATAAATATTTATAATCAAAAACTTCGGTAGTCAAAGGGTTAACAATTTCTATTCATTCAAGCCTGCCAGTGTTTAAAATTGAGATACCCTTGTAGCCTGGAATGGCAGTCTAAAGGGAATCAGTAGATAATATGTACACTTGGGTTTAGCATTAGGCCTAATGGTAGTGGAAGGGTTACTATTAGTATTAGTTTTATTTTTCTTTTGTTTTTTTTGTAATGAAAAACTATAAAGGCCATTAGTTCATGCCTGGGCCAGGCGATGCAAAATGTTACTTGTAAGTAAAAAGAAAACGTCAGGTTCGCCTAAGCCACAAATTCCAGCTTGTTGTCCAAAGGTACCAGGCTAGATATGCATACAGTTGGAGGTAGGGGATAAGTTATACTTTTTACACAAACACATAAGGAAAAAACAAACAAGAGCAAAAAATTTTTTTTGTTTCTTTCTTCAGGCTAAAAGTAATTAACACTTCAACGTCTGCTGCTAAGCTAGTCCTACATTCTTACAGAACAGAGTTATCTGTTTAAGAAAAAAGGTTTTATTTTGGAATCATAGGCTGAGAAATACACTTTACTTTATTAAAGAAAACCAACCTAACAACTGTAATTATTTACTTTAACCTTTACAAAAGAAACTTTCTATAATATATTGTTTCACAAGTGTGTGAAAAAAAATGTTCTATCTGGACCTGCCTGACTTTTACAAAGTTTTCAGTTAATTTGCTTTTATTTTGACAAAGCAGTAATGTGATTTATGTAATATTTATTGATATAAGTATAAGCTAAATGTGCTTTTACTAGTAAAATTAATCAATAACTTTTGTCTCATTTGATAAATAAAATAAAATAAATTTATTTGTTCAGTTCTATTTGTCAAATATTTTTAGATCCAATTAGAGTTCAGGCTTGTGCAAATTTTGCATGTTCATTCAAAAGTTGGTTACCCATTTATATTCACAAATGTATAAATGCTTTTAAATTCAGTAAACATTGAATTGAATTTTAAATAATAATTTTTTTATTTAAAAAAATATGAAGCTAAAATAAATTCTTTAAAAAAAAGTAAGTCTTCTGTCTACCTGGCAGTATTAGCCAATCCCTGAATAGTTTTGGCCAACCCATCACCAGATTTTTTCATGGACTCTACATGTTTACTATTGGTGCTCAGTAACCTCTTGATGACCCTGAGAACAACTTTCTGCTTCTTTGGTTCAAAAGACTTTAGGCTCTTACTGTAACATTCCTGTCATTAAACAAGATTAAAAAAATAAAAAATTGAAATTATTTCAAAATGAGGTCTTGAATACATATTTATTTTTGCATATGTTATAGAGATTCATAAAATAATACATCATGTGACCTTTGTTTTCATTGGTCAGGGCCAAAGGTTAACTTCATGTTTTTTTTCACCTTGTGATCACTACCTTTTAGTCACGTCTCGTTGAGGGCGGATATCCCTCTCTTCTCATTTTGTCTGAACTGTTGTGTACCTGTTTGTTTCTTCAAGTAAAGAGTTTATTTTTATACTTCCTGTCTTGACTCTTTAAATACTAAGGAAGACAGCTAGATCCCCAGCTACAGTAACCAACACCACTGGACACATGAGTAACGATTTATCAGAAACCTGTGTATACCTTAACAAACATTATATGCTAATGCCATCACAGCAAAGACATTTCGCATAGCTTTCTATGTACATAAAAATAGGTAGCCTATAATTTCACTAACCATATTGTCGGGCGCCATAGCATCCCTGTTCTCACCACCGAATAATTGTACAAGCAGGGAGAGACACTTGATGGCCAGGTCTTGAATTTCAACATCTTCATAGCACAGCTGAAATAGATTAAAGGACAGATTAAGAATAATCTTCATAGCACAGATGAAACATATAAAAGGACACATTAAGAATAAGCTTCACAGCACAGATGAAACATATGAAAGGACAGAGTATGAATAAGCTTCATAGCACAGATGAAACATGAAAGGACAGAGTAAGAATAAGCTTCATAGCACAGATGAAACATATGAAAGGACAGAGTAAGAATAAGCTTCATAGCACAGATGAAACATATGATAGGACAGAGTAAGAATAAGCTTCATAGCACAGATGAAACATATGAATGGACAGAGTAAGAATAAGCTTCATAGCACAGATGAAACCTATGAAAGGACAGAGTAAGAATAAGCTTCATAGCACAGATGAAACATATGAAAGGACAGAGTAAGAATAAGCTTCATAGCACAGATGAAACATATGAAAGGACAGAGTAAGAATAAGCTTCATAGCACAGATGAAACATATGAAAGGACAGAGTAAGAATAAGATTCATAGCACAGATGAAACATATAAAAGGACAGAGTAAGAATAAGCTTCATAGCACAGATGAAACATATGAAAGGACAGAGTAAGAATAAGCTTCATAGCACAGATGAAACATATGAAAGGACAGAGTAAGAATAAGCTTCATAGCACAGATGAAACATATGAAAGGACAGAGTAAGAATAAGCTTCATAGCACAGATGAAACATATGAAAGGACAGAGTAAGAATGATTTTCATAGCTTATGCTGTATATTATTCAAATAAAAAACTCTCAAGAAGAAATTAGGGGTCTTTAACAACAGTTATTATTAATTTTTATAGTCATACATTTTGTGCTGCCTTGTCTATTTTAGGAAAATTCCCAAATTTGTGTCAGTTTTCCTAAAGAGTTTTTACAACACAAATGATGCAAAGGCATTGAACAGCAACTCGTGCATTGCTTCTTCATGAATAAACTATATTTATCAACTGATGGATATATTGTATGTTACCCTTTCTTTTAAATTTAGGAGGTCTTAAACATAAAATACTAAACGGGTCACTGTCAATTTAATATTAATAAAGAATAATTTAAAGAGAAATAATTTCTTTTCAAATAATCACTTCATATAAGGTCCCTTAAAACAAGTTTTTAAAGTATTTAAGCAGGACAGCTTTGTCCAAGGCAAGTAAGAAATTGTTCACTTCAATTAATAACGCAATCCAACACTGACCAGTTGTGTGAGAAGTGAGGTCAAATCTGTCAAAGATTTATTCAGCAACAGCAGCTGCTCACCAAACTCTGCCTCCTTCTGAGCCCCTTCTCCACCTTTGTTCTTCACCTACAACAAACACAGAGAAAAATATTAAATTTTCTAGAGAACATTACAAAAAAGTAAGCATTTTATCCTATATAGTTCTGGACTCTTTAAGAATTGTCTATATTTTCTCCGCTCTTCTAGCATACTCTTAATTCAACTCTGTGCCTGTAGTCTCTATCTCCTTTGGTGGCGATGGATCCATTAGTTAAGGGCTGGAGCCAGACAAAGTGAGACTAATATTATTAGTAATATGTATCTCACATTAGAGATGACCAATAAGAATAATATTATGTATCTCACATTAGAGATGACCAACAGGACTAATAATATTAGTAATATGTATCTCACATTAGAGGTGACCATAGCATTATGCGCAGCCTAGGGGGGAGCATCATATGTGGGGCTAGGGCGAATATCAAATGCAGGTCTGAGAGCCACTTGTATAGGCTACATACCACAATACTCACAGGCTTGTCCACCTCTAAGGCTGTACGCCTTCTTATTGTTTTTTCAAGACATGGTAGGCCCTACTGGTTGTTAGATTAAATTATTTTTTGCAATAATTTGTTCTTATATTGATATAGTGACATTCAACCAACATAGTTAAAGATTTTTAAAAAATGTGAATGCGAAATCTGCAAACTAGATAATGATCCTTTCTGCTGAACCTGCTGGAGTAGATCTACTTTCCTAAAATTCTGTTGTTCTATTTGCAAAACCCAAAGACCACACATGAGCTCATCTTCTGTGCAACCAGGCCTTCCCCAGAAATTTCTGGCTATAGCCTTAATTAGGTCAAGCCTGACAACACATGTTGGATCAATGGTCAGCCTGACAACACATGTTGGATCAATGGTCAGCCTGACAACACATGTTGGATCAATGGTCAAGCCTGACAACACATGTTGGATCAATGGTCAGCCTGACAACACATGTTGGATCAATGGTCAGCCTGACAACACATGTTGGATCAATGGTCAGCCTGACAACACTTGTTGGATCAATGGTCACAATATTTACTATTTATTTGTTTCTTAGTCAGAAACACCCAATGCCCCAAAACACAACACTTTCAATTTCTTTCTTGCAATATTTCATCAGGCATTCAGTAGTCCTATCATGTGTGTTAAATACTGCATATAGCCACCTTAGTAGATCAAAAACCTCATTGAACTGAGCTCACCTGTAGTGCCTTGCGCACAACCTCCGACACATAGCGCAGTATGGAGTGAAGGGTGTCCAGCAGGGTCAGCAGCATGGTCACTGCCGTCTTAATGTCGCTTCCTCCGTCTTCCCCCTCGCACACAGCATTCCAAACATCAAAGAGAAGATTGGTCAGGTGGTCAACAAGGCCTGGGGGAGCAAGTGTAGTGGTATAAATCCTCCATAGAAAATGTCATTAATAGGTTGTTACGTAGATAGACAAGTTAGTTCACACTATCTTCTTATCTTATCTTATCTTATATATTACAGACGCTCCTTCTATAAAGAAGATTATTGCGTCCTACGCTCATCCGTGGTACGAGTCTAGTCTTGCATTTTTATTAATGTTTTAAATGATGTTAAGTTACTGGTTTTCCTGGTTTGTTCAGGCAACCTATTCCATGCCCGAATGCCACTCGGGAAGAAAGAGTACTTATATGCATTTGTTCTCGCATAAGGGACAAGGAAAGTGTTTTTGTCTTTATGTTTATCTGAGCTTTGCAACTGGTTGTCATTGTGTTGTATTTCTAAATTAGAGTTTAATGCCTTATGTATTATTACTACTTTACTCTTTGCCCTTCTGTCTTCTAGTGTTTCTGATTTTATTATTAATGTTTAATTAAAAAGTCGAAAGAGAAAATTCTAGCAGTCCAGAAGCATGCCCCCCCCCCTTCCCACCATCAAACCACTTTTTTTATTTCAAGGGCGAAAGAGCAAAAGCAATAATCCTAGAAAAAACATTGAATAATTGTAAAAATCTCCATTCTTAATTTTCTCAGAGTAACCAGGATCACTGTATAAATACTAGTACATCTAATGAGATCAAAAAAAGTTTAACAAATCGATCACTGGTGCAAGATACTTTAAGTCTTGTCGGAAATGTAGCACAAGATTATGTGATTGTATAAACATATTTGTTAAAGAGTACTTTTTTTTTTTTAAATCTATTTTTAGAAACATGGCATTAAAAAAGTTTCCCTGTTGCAAACCATTTTGTATGTCTGTGGTGCAGGTGAAGCATAAGTTTCCAATGCCATGGGAAAATTAGTGATTGTGTGAGAAGCATAACACCCAGACATCCTTAATAAAAGTAGAGTTTATAATACACCCTGGAACACTCAGAAATGCCATCCAGAGAACTCTAAAGGAGCTACATAATGCACAAGGATTTAAGGCAGAGAGCCATTAAGAGACAATCCATTACACAACAAGGGGAATACAGGCCTGGGAATGGAATCTAAGTTAAGGGTTACCTTGATCATAGAATTAGTCTGAGATTGAAACCATGATATTAAGGGTTACCTTGATCATAGAATTAGTCTGAGATTGAAACCATGAATTTAAGGGTTACCTTGATCATAAAGCTCCAGCATGTTCGTCTCCTTGTGACTGACCAGACAGTTCAGCACAGCTACAACACCTTGCATAACTCGACTGAGGGCATTGTTCTGATGATCCTGTCAAAACACAAACAGTTTTCTAAGCAGTCATTTTTTTTTCTACACATTTTCCTAAATTAACTGCAAGGAATTTTATTAATCTTTACTTATAACAAAATATTTTTTTTACTTTTTTTATCTATTATACTAATTTCTACTTCCACAATGTGTGAATGGCACTGTTTGAACAATACAACACTCAGACCATTCTGCTCCATCAGGCTTTCATGAACTTACCATCAAAGTTTGAAACAACACAACAATCAGCCCCTGCTGTTCCATCAGTTTAATGAACAAGGGGTCATGCTCTAGGAAAGCCAGCATCAACTTCAGAGCATAGCTGGGCAGTGGGTCCAGGTCCAGCAAGATTGGCTCAAATCTTAATTTTTTTTTATTAATTTCAATTTTGATGAAAAGATATAAAGAGCTATTCTTTAAAAAAAAATGTATAAATAAAATACAATAAAATATGTAAATATTGTGTATGGTGGCCTAGCAGCGGAGCTCTCAACTAGCATGCCAATGGTTCTGGTTAGGAATCCTTAGGAGGCTTGTTCCTGGGACTGGAAGATGTTCCTGAATCTACCAAGCTCTGATGGGTACCTGACATTAGTTGGGGATAAGTAAAGCGGGGCTGTGCATTGTGTCTGCCACACAATCCCAGAGTACGCAATGGCAGTTCAGTGCCTACGGAAACTTGTGAATTCTGCTTCACAGGCCCTGTGGACCACCCGATTGATTGGGTCTGAAGGGAAATAACTTACTTTTTTTTCTAAAAAATAACATAGGTGTGTGAAAGTAGTACCTTTTTAAACCTTATCAATGAAAAAGAAGGGTTCAACAATAAACATTTTCCGATGCTGATAAAATTTCTCGACATGCAAAGTCTAACATTCAATGAGACATGCTTATTCCTAAAACAGGGTGAGATGAATAAACTGACTTACTGAGGCAGCAATTTTTCTTGTATGAGATTACGCAGGTGTGTCGTGTTGACCTTAACATCTGTACTGAACTGGTCCTGGCTCAGGTAAACAGAAGCAATTTCTCCAAAGAGCTGTAAAGACTGAGCCTTGGTGTCGACTGAGAAAAGCCAAAAAAATTGTTCTAGAAATGTATACTGGTTAGAAAAACGTACACAGTTTTTTCCCTTCTTTTGTTGTTTACAAATTTCTATTGAAAAAATTTTTTTTTTTTTAAATTTGAATAATTTTGTTTGTTTTATTTCTTTTCATTTCATTTTAGTTTGTGTAATTACATGTAAATAAAAACAATATTCTGACAGTAAAAATGTATCTTTACCTATTCTATAATATGATATTTATGATATGGCTTATGGCACATTTCTCAATTCATACAACAGACCTTTTAAAACACATGTTGAAAAGCAAACATGGAGCAAAGAAAAAGACCTGTTTGCTGCCTCTTTGTTAGCTGGATTAAAATAAAGAATACAGCTTTTTGAGAGATGATGTCAAACTATTGTTTCTTCGGTCCCTGTCCAAGCAAAAAAAGCACAAAGGGCAACAATTCCGCTATATCGCAATACACCAACATACCAACACACTTTTCATTTATAAAGTACCCGTCGGACTGAATAGATCCATAGGTCCCGTGAAGCAGCCATAGCATACTAGGTGATTGTGTGGCCAACACTATGCACTGCCACCTTTACTTTACCCCAACTAAGGTCAGGTACCCATCAGAGCTGGGTAGACTCAAGGGACACCCTCCAGACCCGGGAAAAATCCTAGCCTGCACCGGATTTAAATCCAAGACCTTCGGTGCACTGCCGAACGCGCTGCCGCATGGCCACTGTGCCACCTTTTTATCTGTACAGTTTGTTTAAACTCACCATTCTGACAGGCAATAAGTGCTGTGAGCGCGGGCAAGATCTCCTTGATGACCAGGACATTGTGCTCAATCAGGATGGCTGGGTGCTGCGCGACTCCCTCCAGGATGGACATGGCAGTGCTGACAAACTCAGACACACTGACCGCGGCTGTAAGAAGGTAGATAAGAATAAATCTTACAAAATGATTTAATCCAGCTTAAAACAGATAAACTAACAAGGCCTTTAGAAGATACCCTATCGTCTAGAAGTGACTTGTCTTAAAGTGGGTATGAAACTTTATTGGTTATAGACCACTATGTTCTATTCCTTTTTTTTTCCATGACACTTATAATACGTCATCTTATCTTATATATTACAGATGCTACTTCTATGAAGAAGATTATTGCATCCTACATTCATCCATGGTCCGAGTCTAGTCTTGCATTTTTATTAATGTTTTAAATGATGTTAAGTTACTGGTTTTCCTGGTTTGTTCAGGCAAACCATTCCATGCCCCAATGTTACTCGGGAAGAAAGAGTACTTATATATGCATTTTTTCTTGCATAAGGGATAAGGAAAGTGTTTTGTTCTTATGTTTATCATATAGGATCTCCAAAAGAAAAAGACGTAAATCTTGAGATAAAAGCTTGGAAACCTTTTACTTTTTCTACATTACCTGGGAAACTTAGCAATATTTAAGTTTATACATGTTTAAGATCTGTGTATATATTTCATTAGGTAGAGCTAGCACTTAACACTTAGAAGATCTCATGGCCGGTGTGCTGTCATTTGTCTGAAAACTAAAACCTTCTCTAATTGTAAATATTATAGATCTAGTCCAGGGGTCGGCGACCTACAGACTTGGCACATAGAGTGATTTTCAATGGCACGGGGAAGACCCCTTTTTCTATAATAAATTAGTGTTAAAGCATGATAGATTATAGGCTCTTGGCACGCTGAACGAATTAGAAATCTTAATTTGGCACAATATAATCTGAACCCTGATCTAGTCTTTTATTTTTCAACATGTTAGAAAATATGAGTCATTGTCACATAATAATTTAGAAAAAGAAATATTAAAGAGTTTACTTTAACACACACACACACAAAATTAATTCTAAATGGCATTATTTCAAGAAAGTTTTTTTGTACAAAAAAATCCCAAACTTTTGAAACAATTCAAAGCACTTAATTAAAGAAATGATTATGTCAAGAGAAAAATATTAAAATATATGTCAAGTCTGCAAGAGACCCAGATAAAAGAGAATGTTACTAAATGAAATGCATGGTACATTTGCTTTGAGAAATATTCTCATTGAGAAAAAAAAATTATTAATAAGCACTTAAAAGCACTTGGAAAATGAATGTTTAGTAGAGGCACATGAAAACAAGAAGTCTTCCTATGTGAACTAAAACTATATGTTTAGATTGTTATATATACAAAACTATTTAAATTCATTTGTGCAATGTTTTTTTACAGACATTTCAAAACCTTTTTAGCCATGTGCATGATGGCTGAATTTGTCAACAGATAATTATAAACAATTCAAATGATGGATAAGCGACCTTTTTTTTTTCACATTCATGGGATACTGAATGAAAATAGAGCAGTTTGCCTAAATATAAACCTGACCCTAACAAAATCTGAACCTATAAAATAGAAAGTAATTCTAAAGCTGGTTTTATTTTTTTTTTTAGTTTTAAAAATAAATAAAACAATTCTTAGAACATTTCTGTCTATTCACCCACTAATGAAAACATCAGATCATCTGAAGCTTTTAAATTATGTCTAATGTGTTGTAAATCCCAGAAGAAATTATGTCACAAATAGGATCATGTAATGATATAAAAGATTAGAATATTAATAAGCAGCTTAGAAATCACTTTTGTGATTAGTTGTTGTTTTTTTTAAGACTATAATGACTGTAAGTGGTTCACAGAGCAAAATAATGTACATGGGAAATAAATATGGAGACACAAACACAAGAGTACATTAAAAATTAATTTGAAAAAAACATGGGAAACGTCAACTCTATAAAAAAAGAAACAATTATCAGCAAACAAAGCTATTTATAGTTGAAGCATCAAAACATTGGTTTAAGACTTTCATATTTGTATTCACCTAATGGAAGGTTAATCTGCTAGTCAAAATTGGTGTCAGGGTCATTTCACAATCGCCTAAGTCATTTTTTCATGTTTTGAGGAAACCCCCCAAAAAACTGAATAACATCTGTATTTACTCTGTTTTTTAACTTTGATACATTTGGAACAAAAAACTTTTTTCTGATTGGTTTATGTAATAGAAGATTAGAAGACTGTGTAAACCAAGGATCTGCAACCTAAGGCACGCGCGCCAAACTTGGCACGCAGAGCGATTTTCAATGCCACGCGAGAGACCTCCAAGAGGTGTTTGTTTATTGATACAAAAATACAACAACATTTTCCGGTTCTGTATGAGGAAAACTGACAGCTGAAGCTGATGATTCTGAATGACATAGTGACACATTTAAAACTGACAGCTGAAGCTGATGATTCTGAATGACATAGCGACACATTTAAAACTGACAGCTGAAGCTGATGATTCTGAATGACATAGCGACACATTTAAAACTGACAGCTGAAGCTGATGATTCTGAATGAGATAGCGACACATTTAAAACTGACAGCTGAAGCTGATGATTCTGAATGACATAGTGACACATTTAAAACTGACAGCTGAAGCTGATGATTCTGAATGACATAGTGACACATTTAAAACTGACAGCTGAAGCTGATGATTCTGAATGACATAGCGACACATTTAAAACTGACAGCTGAAGCTGATGATTCTGAATGACATAGCGACACATTTAAAACTGACAGCTGAAGCTGATGATTCTGAATGAGATAGCGACACATTTAAAACTGACAGCTGAAGCTGATGATTCTGAATGACATAGTGACACATTTAAAACTGACAGCTGAAGCTGATGATTCTGAATGACATAGCGACACATTTAAAACTGACAGCTGAAGCTGATGATTCTGAATGACATAGCGACACATTTAAAACTGACAGCTGAAGCTGATGATTCTGAATGAGATAGCGACACATTTAAAACTGACAGCTGAAGCTGATGATTCTGAATGACATAGCGACACATTTAAAACTGACAGCTGAAGCTGATGATTCTGAATGACATAGCCACACATTTAAAACTGACAGCTGAAGCTGATGATTCTGAATGACATAGCGACACATTTAAAACTGACAGCTGAAGCTGATGATTCTGAATGACATAGCGACACATTTAAAACTGACAGCTGAAGCTGATGATTCTGAATGACATAGCGACACATTTAAAACTGACAGCTGAAGCTGATGATTCTGAATGACATAGCGACACATTTACAACTGACAGCTGAAGCTGATGATTCTGAATGACATAGCGACACATTTAAAACTGACAGCTGAAGCTGATGATTCTGAATGAGATATGACATAGCGACACATTTAAAACTGACAGCTGAAGCTGATGATTCTGAATGAGATAGTGACACATTTAAAACTGACAGCTGAAGCTGATGATTCTGAATGACATAGTGACACATTTAAAACTGACAGCTGAAGCTGATGATTCTGAATGACATAGTGACACATTTAAAACTGACAGCTGAAGCTGATGATTCTGAATGACATAGTGACACATTTAAAACTGACAGCTGAAGCTGATGATTCTGAATGACATAGCGACACATTTAAAACTGACAGCTGAAGCTGATGATTCTGAATGACATAGCGACACATTTAAAACTGACAGCTGAAGCTGATGATTCTGAATGACATAGCGACACATTTAAAACTGACAGCTGAAGCTGATGATTCTGAATGACATAGTGACACATTTAAAACTGACAGCTGAAGCTGATGATTCTGAATGACATAGTGACACATTTAAAACTGACAGCTGAAGCTGATGATTCTGAATGACATAGTGACACATTTAAAACTGACAGCTGAAGCTGATGATTCTGAATGACATAGTGACACATTTAAAACTGACAGCTGAAGCTGATGATTCTGAATGACATAGCGACACATTTAAAACTGACAGCTGAAGCTGATGATTCTGAATGACATAGCGACACATTTAAAACTGACAGCTGAAGCTGATGATTCTGAATGACATAGCGACACATTTAAAACTGACAGCTGAAGCTGATGATTCTGAATGACATAGCGACACATTTAAAACTGACAGCTGAAGCTGATGATTCTGAATGACATAGCGACACATTTAAAACTGACAGCTGAAGCTGATGATTCTGAATGACATAGCGACACATTTAAAACTGACCGCTGAAGCTGATGATTCTGAATGACATAGCGACACATTTAAAACTGACAGCTGAAGCTGATGATTCTGAATGACATAGCGACACATTTAAAACTGACAGCTGAAGCTGATGATTCTGAATGACATAGCGACACATTTAAAACTGACAGCTGAAGCTGATGATTCTGAATGACATAGCGACACATTTAAAACTGACAGCTGAAGCTGATGATTCTGAATGACATAGCGACACATTTAAAACTGACAGCTGAAGCTGATGATTCTGAATGACATAGCCACACATTTAAAACTGACAGCTGAAGCTGATGATTCTGAATGACATAGCCACACATTTAAAACTGACAGCTGAAGCTGATGATTCTGAATGACATAGCCACACATTTAAAACTGACAGCTGAAGCTGATGATTCTGAATGACATAGCGACACATTTAAAACTGACAGCTGAAGCTGATGATTCTGAATGACATAGCGACACATTTAAAACTGACAGCTGAAGCTGATGATTCTGAATGACATAGCGACACATTTAAAACTGACAGCTGAAGCTGATGATTCTGAATGACATAGCCACACATTTAAAACTGACAGCTGAAGCTGATGATTCTGAATGACATAGCGACACATTTAAAACTGACAGCTGAAGCTGATGATTCTGAATGACATAGCGACACATTTAAAACTGACAGCTGAAGCTGATGATTCTGAATGACATAGCGACACATTTAAAACTGACAGCTGAAGCTGATGATTCTGAATGACATAGCGACACATTTAAAACTGACAGCTGAAGCTGATGATTCTGAATGACATAGCGACACATTTAAAACTGACAGCTGAAGCTGATGATTCTGAATGACATAGCGACACATTTAAAACTGACAGCTGAAGCTGATGATTCTGAATGACATAGCGACACATTTAAAACTGACAGCTGAAGCTGATGATTCTGAATGACATAGCGACACATTTAAAACTGACAGCTGAAGCTGATGATTCTGAATGACATAGCGACACATTTAAAACTGACAGCTGAAGCTGATGATTCTGAATGACATAGCGACACATTTAAGTGAGTTGAACTTGCATTTACAGGGACCACAGGACCACTGGAAGGAAGCTGCTTAGGAATGTCCTCTGCTATTCTCAACTGCTCTTTTTTTTCAGCTTTTGGTTTAACTTACACTTGTGAACAGATTTTATTGCACATGAGAGCTGTTTAAAGCATACAGACTAATTACATTTAAAAGAGTTTTTATGTTCAACTTCTTTAGTGAAAATAAATATATTTAATTCTTAAACAAATTTCTTAATAATATTAATTTATTAAATATAAGAGACGTATTTAATAGCACTACTTTATGTAATTTCTGTAATTTTTAATGTTTAAAATATAAACTCCTTAAATGGACAAACAAATTAATGCAGGAAATGTTTATTCATAACTGTTCAACGTAAATTATTTTCATCCTGTAATAATAAAATATTGTAATGAATACACTAATGTTGGATTTATATAAAAAAATAATAATTAGTCAGTAATATTTGTTATTTTACAAAACATAACTTTTTTGGCATCACTATTGAATCAATTGTGGAATTATTTTTTTAAGTGAAGGGAGATAATTAACACCTGTTTATTTTTTGCGCAAATATTTCTGATATGTTTTTTTTTCTTTTTTGAAAGAATCAAGGGCTTAAAATTTATAACTTTGAAATGATCGAACTGTAAAAAGAATTTGAAAATTATATAAATATTATAAAACTAAAGAATTTGTATTTATATTTATAAACATTACATTAACTACCTAGTTTGTATGATTACTACGTATTTATACCTCTTAACTAATCATTAACTGCAACGGGAAATTTCTAAATCCGAAAAATATTAAAGGACTTTTCCGGTTAAACTGAGATCAAAATGTAAATAACATTTGTATGTGTTAGATCCACACTTGACCAAAAAATGATAAAGATAAGATAATAATTATCATAATTGTAAAAGTTTAGTGATAAAATATTGCATTTGATTTAAATGCAAATAAAAAGGCTGATAATCACAAACACGTAAATTTTGTATTAGATATAAAACGCTTTAACGATTTCTCTATAAATAATCTCCTTCGCTTTTTACCTTGGTCTTGCTACGGAAATATATTGATGGTCCTATAAAAATAGTTCTTTTTAAGTTTAATAGAGCAGATTGACTTTTAGGCTGTTGGCAAGCTGAATGATTTCAAATTCCTTGTTTGGCACACTGGTAGCAAAAGGTTGCCGACCCCTGGTGCACACTATAAATTATAACTCTTAACTCAAAACCCCCCAAAAATGACTGTGACGATATGATGTTTACATTTTCATACCTGACATTAAAGAAAAATGATTTTAATTCTAAAATTTAGTTCTAAGAATCTCAATTAGCTCTGAGATGAAGACTAAATTTATAAAAAAATTCTATTATATTTGGTGGAAACAATAACAGGATAATAAACACAAAACAGAAAAAAAGCTATCAAAAATATTTTTTTTTCATTTCCTATAAATCCATTTGTTTGGATCAATAAAGTAATCTTATCTTATCTTATTTATTACTTTATAGTATTTTTAAAAAGATTGGTCTAAGTAAAAGAGGGAAATCCATAGCATTTTATTTACAACTAAATATATAACCAAAAGAAATAAACAAAAACGCTAAGCAACATAATTAATAATCAATTTATATTATTTTTTACCAAAATCTTTTATGTAATTTCTATGTTTAACAATATATAAAAAACAATTCCATGTGATTAAAGGACTTTATTAAAATATACTTGTTAATTGAAGCTGATTGTATTAAATCTTCTACTAAGGAGCTTTGCTAAACTAATCATTATTTAGGGGCCTTTTAGTTGACTGGGTTATATGAACTAGTTGAAGTATTTGTATGGTAAATTACCTTTCCCTTTCTCTGAAGAAACAGAAAATAAATTAGTACATCTTTTATGGCTACAAATTAATTCGAACATAGTAGGCCTATATAGTTTCTGATTTATAAGGCATACACTAATCTTACACAGAGCAAGAAGGAAAATATTTTAAACTGTATCTGAAACAGTATCTTTGCACATTTTTTTTAGATTTAGAAAAAAAAATGTTGGAGAAGATTAGTATTTTTTCTTCACTTATGGTATTTATGATATCTTCATTGGACCTCAGAAAATTAATTGCCCTTTCTTGTCAATGTTTTAATCCTTCTTTATGGTGGTATTATTTCATTCTATAATACCAAAGCATTTATTATCCTTTTTGCTTTGTAATAGTCTAGACCAGGGATCAGCAACCTACAGCACAAGTGCAAGACTCAGCACTCTGAGTTCTTTTTTGGTGGCATGCGGAACACCACCCAAAAAGGACATTTAAGTCTTTTTCTACAAGAAATTTAGTGCTAGATCAGGATGAATTTTAGGCTGTTGGCACATTGAATGAATTAGAAATCCTACTTTGGCACACTGTTAGCAAAATGTTGCCGAGCCTTGGTCTAGACCAATGATCTAAGTAGCTATCCTACTTGTCTTGGCCAGAGATTAGTGTAAACCCTACACCACCTTGTATCAAATGTTGCTTTTAAAAAGGAACGAGCAGAAAACTGGCACAGGGTAATGGGTCTTATTACAAACAAAAAAACTTATGGATCACTTTAAGTCTTAAAGTAAATATTTACTACTGCTGCACATTGATTTGTGTATGAGTGCAGAGGTTCAAAATGATCAAAAGAAACTAGTGAAGGGTGAAAGGTAGCAGAACTATAAATCTAATTTTTCATGTTTCCATATTTTTTTGTTATCACCTGGAGACTTCATAAGGTGCACCTTCAGAACTTACCTGATGCCGACTCAATGTTTGTCTCCCCTTGCTCAATTTTCACCACGTGGTTCAGCAGTTTAATGTACTGGTTTAAGAAATGCGGGGTCACAACCGAATTGCGGAACACCTGGAGTCAATTTGTTAATAAAGAAGAATTAATTTTGGCTCATTTACGCATTGTCCATTTTTATTCTATTGTACAGGTGAGAAGAAAACATTTACGTCTAATGCAAATAAACAAACTAACCCTAAATTATCAATACAATTCTTTCACAAACAATCTCTAAGCCATAATGACATAAAAGTAAATAACTCTAAATGAATTAAACAGTTCTAAATACAATTTGACAACTATTCAAACAAGCTAAAAACATATAACGAAGCTAATAAAGTTATTGTGTCCTCAGAAATAGACAGTTTTAAAAACATGTACCTGACTAGTGACCAGGTGATTAAAGACAGGTATTAGTGGAAGTGACGTCCTCAGTTGTTTAACCTGCACAGCGTTTGGATGTTTCCTACCTCCAACTTGATCTAAGCAGTCTAGAATTTCATCTGTTTCGCACAGGTAGAATAACAATGCAAAGGTATTGCAAAAGCTCATTATGGCAGTTTAAGTAATTTTTTTAAACTTATTTCAGGTTCGTGCTCAATGTAAATTTTAGTATGGCAAATGCTGCTTATGATATTCTGCATGCAAATGTCTTTACTTATCCCCAACTACAGTCAGGTAGCCATCAGAGCTGTGTTGACTCAGGGACACCCTCCGGATCTGGGAAGAAATCCTAACCTATACCAGGATTTGAATCAAGGACACTTGGTGCACCAGTTGAGTGTGATGTGTCCAGTAACTTTTGATATAACATCTGGTTAGCTTAGGGATATAACTTAGGGAATAACATCTTGAGTAGATTTTTGAGTAACTTTTGGAGTAACTTTTGGTATGACTTTAAGAATACATTTTTGTGTAGCATTTCGGAGTAACTTTTGTTTATAAGTTTGATAAGCTCACCCATGACAGTCGGCAGCTGCTGGAGTATCCCAGACACCAACAGGTCCAAACACTGACTCAAGTACTCCTGGTCCTCAATGGGCTTGGTCTTGGGAGTGCGCGGGGTTTGCCTGCGGCTGTCCCTTTCAATGTACATCACCAGCCTGTAAGGTTTAGGTTGCAAGTTACTTACTAACCAGCTGGCGAGCTACGCCCATATATACCCAATGCTGGGCCAAGATTGAAACATTGGACAAATATTTGACCAGCTTCTCACCTATTATGTAGTGTGGCTGACAGTGTTAATGTGTGGTACAGAAAAATTACTTTCTGGGAAGCATATAACAAGAATGGTAACTCATTCACCAACATTTTTTATCACAAATTTTTTTTAAAATAAAATAATATATATATATATATATAGCTTATTTTCATTCTTTTAAAATATTACATGTGGAATAAACAATTTACATTCTCAGAAAGCACCATGTCAAAAATTATAATAGGATTCAAAATTTAAATCATAACTCAGATGTCCACTACATCAGTAAGCATTCTGTAATGTTAACTTTACGATAGGACAAAAAATGAAATGGTCAAATGTTGAAAATGTGAATCAGAGGAATAAGTTTCACAGCAAAAATTTAGTTGTTTATGTTTTCAAAAGATGTTTGGATGGGCTTGACCGAAGATCCCAAAACCAGTTGTGACATAAAAGTGTCACCAAGCAGGAATAGCTTTAGGGCCCCAAAGCTAAAACTACAATTGCAGGTAAGGATTTCCTATAGACTGAACTTGGGGTTCTTAGCATATGAGGAATGGAAAGCAGAAAAAGCTTTAAGTGATTAGAAAAATGGCTCAGATGTCCACAAAGCCACATTTCCATTCCGTCCAGATTTAGTTGATTTTTTTTTTTCAGGATCTGCATAGTGAAACAATTCTCCCCCTTTGCAAAGATTGGCAGTCAGAATAAATAAATATCCCATAAGAGACACACTAATAATTGAAAAAAACTTTGTTTACTGATTGCTACACATACCTGGCCTGACAGCAACTCAGTAGTAGGTCATTGTTTTTATGCACTATCTCATAGATGACCACAAAGGCCTTAGCTCTGATAGTGGACGATGGGCTTTCAAAGCATCTCATCACTTTGACACAGAAGTCCTAAATGTTACAAATATGTATATTTATAAAATGGGCAGCAAAAAAAGGGGTTAATAAAAATTAAGGGACTAACAGGAAATCACTTTGGACATTCACCTTGGCCAAAAAAGATTGATTTTCAGCACGAGTCACCTCTACAAATGATATGTAAAAAGTTACAAGTGATGAAAAATAAAAATTATGTATCAAACTTTTCATTACATACTCTGAACTTAATCAGTTTATCTAAAGTTGGAAAAGTAAGTGTGTAAATCGACATATGCAGTTTATTAAAACATTGAGAGAATGATAATGTTGTATAGTTGTCGCTACTACTCGATTTTTGCCCAACATCTATAAATAGCACATTTAAATACTATGATTAGGTGGAAACCATCTACTCGGTTAGGCCCTCATGAAAATAATGTATAAATGAATGCTACATTTAATGTTGGTTTAAATTTATGGCTCCTTGAATTGGTGAAAAAGGATGATAAGTGGAGAAATTGTCCTGGCTACCTACCTTGTCCTGAAAAAAGCGGGTCACGTGGCCAAAATTGGCAAGGTAAATCCCGATCATTGTGAGCACAGCCTGCTGAACTTTCGACACATTGCTGTTCAAAGCCTGTGAGATGGGCGTCAGGCCACCAGAGTCCAAGATGTTTTGGAACAGGGCTGGGTTCTGCCAGGTAAGTCTGCAAAGTGCCTGTAGACCAATGAATAAATGTTCAATATTCATTAAATGAGGCTTATAATTCATATTCATATTTAGTTGTAGATTCAAATACAAATTTGAATGTTGTATATTGTTAACATGTTGAAATAAGTTGTATATTGTGAACATGTTGAAATAAGTTGTATATTATAAACATGTTGAAATAAGTTGTATATTGTAAACATGTTGAAATAAGTTGTATATTGTAAACATGTTGAAATAAGTTGTATATTGTAAACACGTTGAAATAAGTTGTATATTGTAAACATGTTGAAATAAGTTGTTTCATTTTTCTGATCTAAAGGATAGTTGATGATATTGGAGAATATTCAAGGCTAACTGATCTCATTAAAGAGTTTGTCTAAAAGGTTCATTGGTGATATTAGAGAAATTACAAAACTATTCAATTTTACTGTAGTAATGTAATGCTAGCTGATGAAATTAAAGAGGCTGTCTATAAAAATAGTTGATGATGTAAGAGAGGCTTTCTAAAATGGGTTTTGCAATTCTGAAAAAGAAGATGTGTGTCAGTCTAGCTTTCTGGCCTGTTTGTCTTTTTACTTTTCTGCCTGCATGACTTGCTACATATCAAAATGTTCCTTTTGTTAATTGTTAACTCTATTCATCGGCTATCAAACCATCTAAAATTCAATCCACAATTCTATCCAGACAATTTTTCAGAAGCATAGCTGAAGCAGGGTGTTTGTTTTTCCCAATTCCACATATGCAGTACAGCCCTTTGGGTGCTGAAGCGATTAGTCACCAAATAAACTATCACATTGATTTGGTGACTTACAGAAATGGTGGTGCATCTAATGGCCTCCACAGAAGTGTGTTTGAAGATGTACCACAACGACTGGCAGACTTCTTGTGTGACAAACTTCTGTGAACAGAAAAAACAACAACAATAAATACTTTGTAGGCACTGTGGTCTATTTGGGAGAACATTTTGAAGCTATACTATGAATGTCTTGAGTTCGAATCCTGCCCCTAAAGGGCTGTTGGTGTCCCTGCAACTACCCACATCTGACAAGTACCTACATGTACTTTCAGTTGGGTAAATTTAATTTTTGCTTAGCATTGTGCTTGCCACACAATCCCCTATATGCCAAGGCCAAAAAAAAAAATGAGGTAAATATAATTTTACTAGCTTTATGGGGGTCTTAATAAAGTGGTCCGAAAGAATCCTTAGCTATATTTACAGGATCTACATTTAATACTTACACACACGCATTTTTTTTAAAAATCTTTATTCTTCCACAGAAGGTTAAACTGATCGGTTGATCTTCATATTTAGTATAAAGAAGTAGTCATTATAGAAGCCCTTTATGCAATTTTTGGTTCAAGCCTCATATTTAGTATAAACCAGTAGATATACGTCAATAATAAAGTATCTGATTTACCCAATGACTATAATGAGAGGACAACGTGCTTTAATATTTCTGCTATTTGATGACTCGAATGACTTTTTTGTACTGTGCACTTCCGTTTTAATTAATCACTAGTATTTTCTCAATGAAAAATTAAAATTGAAAGTTGTATACAGCGGAAACATTTAATACAAACGTAGGAGCATAGAAGTCATTCAAGACAGCCTTATTGGTTGAGCATGGAAACTATAACAAATAAGCTCTAAAAATAGTGCAAACGATCCATCTTATGATAGTTATAGTGTTTGGTTTACGTGATATTTTAGTAAGGAAGTAGCCTATTTAGTCAATTAATCAAATCTATAACACTCTTTAAGAAATCTAAAACCAGATACCTGGGCATGAGTTGACGTTGTGGCTGTCACAGTTTCAATGATCTTTGTGCAAATATGATTCACAACTTGGTCATCCTGATAGAAGGTTCAAAGAAAATATGACACAACTTTGCTTTTAAAAAACAGACACAAACACACACAATAACATTTAAGTGTAAAGATATAAATATGTTTTAAAGGATAAAGAGTAGGAGTAAGTCTTAGTCATGAACAGTTCCCACAAGTAATGGACTAAAACTTGATTTATTTCATTTTTTTTTCTGATTAATGTTTTTGAAATACTTAGTGTGTGAAATAAACATAAACAGATCATTATTTTATGTCTTTTGTGTTTAATTGACTAGTTACATACAACTTTCTCTTCTTTAGAAATCACTATTTTTTTTTAAGTTACTATCAATAACTTTTGGTTTAAAAAAAGTAACTTTTAATAAAAAAATTGGTAGGCTATAAACTGGGTAGTTACACTAAAATCATTATAGAATTCCCAAACTTTACACAAAGTTCACAAACCAATTTATACCGATATATGTGAAATATTTTAATGTCTAATAGTGTATGTTGGTAGTCAAATAAATAATGAAACATTTGTATTTTTAAAAAATTTTAAGTACACATTGAAAAATTTTAGAAAAACAAATATAATTGCACCTATGGACTCCTTAACCAAATAGTTATTCATTTTTAAAACATTTAAACTTTAATGATAAATATTTTTCATTGCTCATTTGTCATTGTTAACATTCAAAAACCTTGATCTCTTTTCACAAACTTTCACAATCCTTATTAAAAAATAAAGTATAGTACCAGTCTGACCAAACTTATCATAGGGCCGGTGCAACAGCGTCATCATTTTCTGTGGCCACGGCATACTAGGGCATTGTGTGGCCAGCACAATGCCCAGCCGCCTTTACTTTACCCCGACTAAGGTCATGTACCCATCAGAGCTGGGTAGACTCAGGGACACCCTCTAGTCCCAGGAACAAATTCTGGCCTTCACCAGGATTCAAACCTAGGACCTATGGTGCACCAGCCAAATGCGCTGCCCACTGTGCCACCTTTTTAAATGAAGTTAAACATTTATTACCCTTGGTTTGTATGAAGTAACTATTAAGGCCCCTTGGTTCAAATTAGGGGTGTGCACCATTTTTTGATGATGGCAGTATAATGGACAACAAATTCTGAAACTGTATTGACGCTATTATAACTGGATCACCCTTAGAAACTCTGTACTTTGGCAGGCCGTATCATGGCCCATGAGATGCCTGTTGCACACCCCTGGCTTAAAGTGAAGTAAGTATTCATTTTTCTTGGTTGACAGGAAGTATTAATGCTATTTGGACTAACTGAGGTTAAATATTTATTGGTGTTTGTTAAAAGAGAAATACTGATTATATAGTGTAGACAAATACTAGTGTTGGTTAACACAAAAAGAAAAACTGTGCCAAACAATTTAATGGCCAAAGTTAAATGAAAGCAAATATTTGATTTTTTTTCTATTTCTGTTCAACTTACTTCGTCAGATGAGCTCTAATGATAAAAAAAAATGTGTGTGAACAAATTGTATAATTATAAGCTTGCTGTGACATCAATTTTAATGTTATAACTTGTAGTAGAGTTTGTATCATTACAGCGTTCATTGAACATCCTGCATAACTTTAAATATCATGCAAGTACTCTTTCTTTCCGAGTGGCATCTGGGCTTGGAACGGGTTGCCTGAACAAACCAGGAAAACCAGTAGCTTAACATCATTTAAAGCACTAATCAAAATGCGAGAATAGACTCAGACCCTGGATAATCGTATGATGCAAAAAAAATCTTCTGTATAGAAGGGAGCGTCTGGAACATATAAGATAAGATAAACATCAAATAAAAGAAATGAGGCCATGGAAAGTATTTCTCAGACACAACTTACCCCATCTCTTATCCCTCTGATGATAGTTGTGTAAGCCAGAGTGGGCACTGTCCAGTTCTCTACACTCTCTGAGGAACTCTGCTCCTGAGGGCATCAAAAAAAAAAGGTTATGCGTCTGAATTCCATAGAAATAAGCACAAATGGAAAATGTATTAATGTTCAGCTGATTTAGAAAGCAAATTCTATAGACTATGACAAGAATAATCCCTCACGGTCAACAAAAAAATGTACGTCTGTTATGGCTGACTAACCCACTAGTCAAGCTGAAGACAGTGGCAGCTATCAGTAATGTACGGTAAGTAAAACGTAAAGTAAAGTATCCCTTTGACGCAAATTGATCCATAGGCCGGTGAAGCGCCTTCACCAGTTTCTGTGGCCAAGACATAATAGGGGATTGTGCAGTGTGATAATAAACCTGTGCTTTGTAAGAACACACATGTGCTGTGTAAGAACACACATGTGCTGTGTAAGAACCCACCTGCCCTGTAAAAAAACATACCAGTGAGTTGTAAGAACCCATGTCCTGTGTAAGAACCCACCAGTGAATTGTAAGAACCCACCAGTGAATTGTAAGAACCCACCAGTGAATTGTAAGAACCCACCAGTGAATTGTAAGAACCCACCAGTGAATTGTAAGAACCCACCTGTGAATTGTAAGAACCCACCAGTGAATTGTAAGAACCCACCAGTGAATTGTAAGAACCCACCTGTGAATTGTAAGAACCCACCAGTGAATTGTAAGAACCCACCAGTGAATTGTAAGAACCCACCTGTGAATTGTAAGAACCCACCTGTGAATTGTAAGAACCCACCTGTGAGGCGTAAGAACCCACCTGTGAGGTGTAAGAACCCACCTGTGAGGCGTAAGAACCCACCTGTGAGGCGTAAGAACCCACCTGTGAGGTGTAAGAACCCACCTGTGCTGCAATGAGTGCAATCAGTTCCCCAAGAGCTGGCAGAAGACCCTGCTTGAGCTTCACATTCTTCATGTTCTCCCTGAGCAGCTCAGTCAGGATGGACATTGCCTGAAAAATTAGAACAAATTCTATGACACAAACTTTATAAACTTTATACAACCTTCGTCATCATTTTGTAGTGTCTATTATAATGATTAGTACAAATGAGTCAGATGTTGTTGTTTTTTAAATTAGTTATCCCAACTGCCTTCAAGGAAATATGATCAATAACATGTTGATCTTTGGCTCAATCTAATTTCTCTATAATTCACTCTTATATATTTGATAGTAAATATAAACTGCCTTGCAACAGATGCTAAATAATGACATAGAAAGTCAATTCTGTAAAATTATTTTCTGTGAACTTAGCACCATTTGAAAGTGGACTAAACAAGGCACTTTTTTTCAATTTGAGAATAATTTTATAGATAAAATATGCTTCTGTTTGGTCTGAGTTGCAGGTGATGCCAGAGAAAAATATAGAGGTATAAATAAATTAAAGTTGATAAGATAATTGATAACATTGTGGTTTCCCCATCTAAATAGTGGCAAAACATTTTTTCCTGGTTCTCAAACAGTGATAGCTCTCTTCACAAATAGGGTCATTAGTTTTTTTTTTAAAAAAAGGTCACTGTGATGAAAATACACAGGGTGAGAGGGGAAAGGAAAATAAAAGTGAATTAATTCCTATGTGCACTCTGCATTTTATATACAGTGCATGAGCCTGGGTTAATGTCGTTGTTGGACCTAATCTGGCCCGCTGTGGTAATAACTTAAGAACCTCTGGTCTATAATATTCAAAGACTTTTTCAATAATGGGAAATGTTTTTTGAACAGAAATATCTGTATGTTTAGCTACAAAAATATGAAAATTTGAAATGAACAGCAGTAGTCACGAATTTTTGTACTTTACCTCAGAAAGGTTTAGACTTGTATCAATAGACTCTGTGAAATGTGCTACAAGAGCCAGTGCTCTAGCAAGTTTCAATTTTCTGTTTCAGTGAAAAATAATATTAATAAAGTTATGTCCAGCCCACATTTTCAAAATGTTTATTGACAAACATTAGTATTTTGAATATAAAAATATATTTGAAATATAATTGGATCATTAAAATTAAAATAAGTTATCTAATTTGAATAAGAATAGAAACAAATTAATTATAATAATATTAAGTATATTTATATAGTGCTGCCAACAAACATAATGCAAGTTCAGAGTGCATTTAACATTGAGCAACAAAACCATGCATGCAGCCATTCTTCATGCAAGAACAAAGATATAATTCTCTAGGCTAAATAAGTATATCAAAAAGTGTTTTTTTTAGTTTAGTGTGTGGAATATAATTCTGAAATTAATTAAGTGAAAATGTATAGTAGGCTACAGTTTATTTACATGTCAATGTGGGAAGAGGATTCTTTGATTTGCCTGGCAATAGCTCCCAGTAGACCTTGCTGTGTCTGCCATGAGATGAAATTTAAAAAAAATAATTACAAGAAGAAATTTATTTTAAATATTAAAAATGGATGTAACTTTTCTCTGAGATAAAGAAAACATGTACAAAAAACTACTTATAAAAGGTACATTTAAATTGTAGGGTACATTTTTTGTAAAGATTACTTCCTAGATTAGTAAACAATAAAAGCCTGTAAGTTTTGTTTTTTTATATTTAGCCTGTCACACTTTTAACATAAGGTTAAAGTAATAAATCCAGAACATAATGTTGTTGCTGTTGATTGCCCATCATGGATCGATGAGGACCATCCATTGTAAAATGTCATCACGTACTCTGGGAGTGTGTTTGCAAGTAACTGACAAGATCGATCCAAGCAGGGAAAAGTCTGTCACATTGGGGGTATCTGTGTGCTGCTCGCTCACCTGGAAAGGGGGGGGGGGACGGAGCTTCCAACCCTGATTTTTCTGAAGTGTCGCTTTAGAGTTGCATTGCTCTGTCTTTTTTTGTTCATAAGTAGAGCACAAACATGCCTATGTAGTGCCCCAGGGCAAAAGTTTCAGTGACGCCCCCTTGCTTACGGTAACTGCTTTGTTTATTGCTATATTTAGACTATATTGGCCGCCCCTAAAATGAGGGCACTGTTCATAAGCCACTTCTGCAGCCTTAATTTTGCTTTGCTATGAGTGGCCAGGCTCGCCTCGCTGTTGATAATAAATCTGACAGAAATGCTTTAAATAGATTTTTTAAATGTAACTCTGTTTTCTTACCAAAGCTGTGGAGAGCTGCTGACAGGAAGCAACACAGGCTATGTAGTGCAACAGGTGAATTCTCTTCTGGGATGGCGGCCCTTTCTCTGCCTGGGTCATGCTATCCACTATCGCCCTGGCCTGTTTCTGCAGCTCTTTATCGTTCATACTGTTCAGCTTCTCCACTGAACATAGAGTGCAGAAGGTGGCAAGGGTGAAGGTCAGAGAATCAACCAATGAAGAAAATTGTATTAAATAAATAAAGTCACAATTGGGGAAAAGAAGGTCTGCTCTCTGTATATACCTGAACTGGAGACCAAACTTAGCGGAATAAAATAGAAATTATGTTTAACTCAATTTATTTTATTATTGTGAGCCAACCTAACATCGGTAGTATAATAAATAATTTATTCTTTCAATGTGACTGCTATCCTTAAAGTTAAGTGAAAAAGTAAAGTATCCAGTCAGACCAAATTAATCCAAGGGTGGGTGAATAAGCGTTCACCAGTTTAAGGGCATGGTGGCCCGTGGGATAGTGGGTTTAGCTGGAATACCAAAGGTCCTGAGTTTGAATCCTGGTGCAGGCTAGGATTTTTACCCGGGTCTGGAATGTGTCCCTGAGTCTAGCCTGCTCTGATGGGTACCTGACCTTAGTTGGGGTAAAGTAAAGGCGGATGTGCATAGTTCTGGCCACACAATCACCTGGTATGCCGTGGCCACAGAAACTGGTGAAAGCTGCTATCCTTTAAACTTACCAGTAAATGGCGGGACTGGGAGAATTTTCAGATCATATTTAGTTTGCGGGACTTTTTGAATCTGAAATGGAAAGTAGAATAGAATAGAACTGGATAAAATATTATTCTTAGACATGTGCATACTATCACTACCGTGGTCATTTGGTCAGTATACTGGACTTTCAACCTGATTTCCCAGGTTCTAGGCCAACCTCCATTCCCAATCCAGCAGGAGTTTCAGGCCAAAGAGGCAATAATCTTCTATCTAGAAGGATTATCTGTGAGCTTTTTAGATTACTTCCTTCAAGGTAGAAAAATTAATTATCTTCTACTTCATATTATTGTGGAGACCCCGCTAGGACAGAGGAAACAGTCCACAATGTAACTACACATAAAATTGTAAACATCACAAACAAAAATTACAAACAGATGACAGAGTTTCACTTTAGGTATTTAGTCTAACCCTTCAGTTATGTAAAATATTTTTATGCAAATTCTCATCCTCTTTCTGGTCAATTAAAAGTTTAAATTTGTTTGCATCTGCATAATAAAATTATGGCAGAAAATAATGGCTATGCAGCCCATCTTATACTTTGTGTATGGCCTAATGATAGTGACAAATAAAATGTGCAATACATTTTATGACTTGTTTAACAAGTATTTTTTTTATATTTTACAACATTCTTTAGGTCTATAGGCCTATATCTTAAATTCATCTCTTTGTCTAGACATCTCACCGTCCCTCATCTTATTTCACTGACATGATGCATCGACAACCTTTTAATGAAAACATTATTTCATTTAACTTAGCAATATCTAGCAAAACAACCATGTACTCTAAGCGCAGTAACTCACTTGCATATTTAGAGCAACCATATAATTTACTGATAAAAGTAATAACAAAGTCAAAAAGAAAAAATCTACATACTTTTGGGTTATCCACAATTTGAGTGGTTATGAAATCACTGTCGTGAAAGATTAACTTTTTGGTCTCAGCAGCGTTGTCCTGGAGGCTGGCCTCCCCATCTGTTGTGTTACCGATAGTTTCCCTAGTTTTCAATGGAGTCTGCACTGGCCTGTGAGGGGAGGTCACCCTGTCGTCAGGTGGCACTGCAGTGTGTGGACGAGCGCTTTCAGCAAATAGAAACATTTTAGTTTTGAATAAACCATTTGTAATCCTGAATATTTTTAAGTATTAAACTCTAAATTAGAAATAAACACAAAAATCCTAATAAATTAGACAGTCCTAGCGATAAAACTTGTGTTCTTTTTTTTTAACATTTGTAGACAAATTCATGTAAGAGCAGTTTCTTGTGGAGTGGCATTTAAACATGGAATGGGTTTAATGGGTTATCTTAACTAGTTGCGAGAATGAAGAAAACTGAACAACACTTATCAAAATGCAAGCTTAGACATACAAACCAGAGAAAATCATAGGACACAATAATCTTCTCTTTAGATGGTGAGTAAGTACAATTAATCATAAGTTAAGATGCTCAGTAAAAACATCCATCAAATTTATGATCAAAAGTGATTAAGACGGGCTTTCATGTACAACATATCATCATCATCCAATAAAGGTTCATTCAATCAGAGAAGAAAGTCCAGCCAATGAACACATCAGTAATGATGTTTTTATTGCAGGAATATATTTTTAAACAATTCTCAGCTTCAAATTTTTATAATTGAGCCGAGAGCTGGGATTGTACATCCATTTTAGGTCTCGAAAATAACTCTGAGGTTTTGTGTAAAGTAAATAAAGTATCCCAGTTGGGTCTGGAAACCTAAGATCCCATTTTTCATAATTTTTCCAGACTTCCAGGCTTGCATTCAAACCCTGCCACAATGTAAACTGACTAAGAGGGACATTTGTAGATTACCTTAATGTGAAAAGGCCTCCCCCACTCTCCATGCCAGGTGCAGTTTTTGGCCGCAGGTACTCACTTATGCCCACAACAGTTGCTTTAAATAGAGTTCAAATAATCAGGCACATGAATTGACATACTAAGCACTGATTTATTGATATCACTTTTATGTAATCATATTAATAGAAACATATTAATTCTTAAATTAAAAAAACTAAGGATGTTTGTTTTTTTGCTAAATACATGTAAAAAAAGTATCCCGTCGGACCAAATTGATCCATAGGGCCGGTGAAGCAGCGTTCACCAGTTTCTGTGGCCACGGCATACTAGGTGATTGTGTGGCCAGCACTATGCACAGCCGCCTTTACTTTATTCCAACTAAGGTCTGGTACTCATCAGAGCTGGATAGACTCAGGGACATCCTCCTGGCCCGGGAAAAAATTCTAGCCTGCACCAGGATTTGAACCCGGGACCTTTGGTACGCTAGTCGAACGGCATCTACCGTGCCCCATCAAATACATGTAAATAGAATAATTATTAAGCATTTTCAGTCAAGCATATTAGCCTACATATTACAAACAACTAAGGCAATAATTGCACTTTTAGAATTGCATAGTGATAAATTATCAGTAATAATAACTTAAAAATGAGTAATAAAAACATGCCAGCAAAAAATAAGAATAGCATGATAAAAGCGCTATTTAAAAAAAAAACAAAAAAAACTATTATTATTATTATTATAATCACAAACAAAAAGCAGACAAAGCCAAATCTAACCAGGTCTACTGCCGTCCATCATATCCATATTGATGGTGGGTCTGTCAAAGCTCTTCTTGATGTCCACACTTTTTATGCAGCCCAGAGCAGAATTGACCCCGTGGTCGAACACCGTGGACACGGCAACGTTGGTCGCAGTGCTGGACCTCACCTCCGAAGAAACGCCCACGAAATCTTTAGCCAGTGAGGCCAGCTGCCCCTGCCAGAAACTATGGCTCACCAATCTAGGCCAGTCCAGTCTGGAATAAGTAAACACGCATGTGTAAATATGTCCATGCTTAAAGTTTACAAAATGTAAGAATTTTTAAAGCTGGAAGTTTTCGGACGGTCACAAAAGCCATTTTGCACGCAGCCACTTAAACCAATTTGCTAGCCCATATGATTGTTAAGTTAATTTATCCCGTTTCTGTGGCTATAAATACTAGAGGATTGTGTGCCCTGCACAATCCCAAAACCACCTTTACTTTACCCCAAAAAATGTCAGGTACCCATCGGTGCTGGGTAGATTCTCCAACCAAACCCAGAAAAAAATTCTAGCCTTCACCAGGATTTTAGCTTATCTTATCTAATACATTACAGATGCTTCTTCTATAAAGAAGTTTATTGCATCTTATGCTCATCCAGATACTTTGGTAGGCCAGCCGAACGTACTGCCGCTCAGCCAACGCAATGGCCAGAATTAGTTACTATAAACTGCTCAATAAATAAAAACCCATATGAACTAATTACGAGTGAATAATCTCAGAAATTCCTTAAATGCACATTTACAAAATAATGTAATACAGAAACAGTGACTACAAAAATAACCTTTGCAAAGGATCCTTTTTTAGTAACCCTTGTAGCAAACTTAAAAATTCTGGGGATGGCTTGGCAGATATCCTTGGACCTAAAAAGAAGAAAAGAGAAAAGGGTATTTTTTTTTAATGTTTTCTGATTTTCTTACTTATGACATTTTAGTGATTAAACTTTTCATATTTTTTTTTTATGAAATGAGAAAAAAAGCATCACTTTTAGACCCTGTTTGTAGAGGGAAGCAACATTCACTAGTTTTTGTACTGATCTTATCTTAAATAATACAGATGCTCCTTCTATAAAGAAGATATGCTCCTATGCTCATCCAAGGTCCAAGTCTAGTCTTGCATCTTTATTAATGTTTTAAATGATTTTAAGTTACTGGTTTTCCTGGTTTGTTCAGGCAACCGTTCCATGCCCAAATGCCACTCTGGAAGAAAGAGTACTTGTATGCATTTGTATTTTGTTCTCCCATAAGGGATAAGGATGATGGCATACATAAGCATTGTTTGACCAGTGTAACTACCACAGCTACCTAGACTCACACTCTCCAGGCTCAGAGAAAATTGGAAGACCCCTAAAATGGTAATCCAATAAACTATCACCAGACCACTGAAAATCACTTACATAAAAATTCTTTGAATAGCATTAGCCATTATATAGCCATTTTAAACATTATGTAATTTTCACAGTTACTTACCTTTCACTTTTGGAACCGGGAAATCCTTATTGAGAATCCTGTCTTTAATGTTCTCTTCAGATTCAGCAAAAAATGGGGGATAGCCTGCCAATATAAAGACTACACTTATCAAATAGAAGCTAATTTCCATAGAAGGATCTACATATGTATGATATATCTATATCAATAAGCAGAGAGGACAGAAAGAAAACAAAATAGATGACATAAATGCAGTGGATAAACAAAAGATTATAAAATTAAGTAAGTTTTATCTCTTATTAAACTTTCCTTAAATAATGTACTCATTTCTATATTTACTTTAAAATGTATACTGAAATAAAAGTATATTGGTATCACTTTTCTATGTTGTTAAAATTATGAATTGTGTAGAAGTTTACAGAATGAAAGTTACTAAAGGCAGTGAGTAGAATTAGAATTATCTAGGCAGAATGCAATGACTAGTGAGTATGGATGCCCGGTATAGAAAAGGTAAGATTTATTCAGTTGACACCAAGTTCTAATATTGTAAGAGAGATTTGATTACATTACCTGCAAACATCTGATACATGACACAACCTAAAGACCACAAATCACTGAGAACATTCGGCTCTGCCCCTTGAATTAACTCTGGGGCCATGTACATCAGGGAACCTACAATTTTCAAGAAAAAAATCTTGGGTTAAAGATATTTATCTTACATAGAAGTACAAAAAAAAATATCTCCTTCTATTAACTTATTGAACTTCATTATCTACACGTACCTGTCCATTTGTTGAACTTCATCATTTCTTCCACAGTCTCAATATTCCACTGTTCACCAGATTCTGCAAATTTGTAAAATAATTCTTCCAGATTTTCACCTTCGCCCTTCGATGAGCTGAAATCTGCATACTTCAAAACACCAGCTGTGTCTAACAATATCTAGGAGAATTACATGTAATGAAAATAGGTTTCAAAGATTATTTATAATTATAGAAAATGTACTAAAGTTATAATTTTGTTTACAAAATAACAAAGATCAAAGACCTATAACATGTAACATGTATTACATTTACAAAGAAACAGATTGATGCCATAGTAAGAAAAAGATTAATTTTCTTAATTAAAATGCTTAAAAGACCTTGTTTCTGACAAGCATGGGCATGTGTGAGTTTGGCAATAGCTTTTTATCATTTTTTAGGGATGCAAATTTTGATTATAAGATATTGAGTAATGCTAGAGATATTCAAGAGTGTATTAGTTGATTTTCTTGTGGGAGACTATTAAAAGTAGCTATCTCCTGGAACAAATTTTAAAACTGTGAGAAAATAAAATCATATAATATACAAAGGTAGGTGTGTATGAAAATATGAAAAGCGAGTAGTATAGGGGAATAGGTTTTGGTAGGGGGGCGGGGGGGGGGGGGGGTTGAGGGACGTATGCATTATAACAATAAACTGGTTTCAAAATCCCACCTTTGTTATAAGAAAAAATTAATGTGGCTTTGGTAGCTGTTGAAAGAATATTTTCTTATTAGGCCTATACTATACTTTACAAGGAAGCATTAAACAATCACATTAATTATTAGACTTTATACATTTTTTGTATAGTTTAGATTTTGAGCTGTACTAATTTAAATCTGATTTAAGTTTCATTGTGACTGAGTCTCTTGATAAAATACTTTTTACTCATGATTTCAAGAATTTGTTAGATTCTTACTGTTAAAAGTACCTAGAAATTGAACAAATAGGCAAAGTATTGTTGCAATTTTAATAAAGGTTAATCAGCAGTGCATTCTACCTTACTAGGACGCAAGTCGTGAAACAATATGTTCAGAGAGTGAATATAGTGTAGCCCAGTCACCAGCTGTACACCAAACGATCTAACGGTGGACTCTGGCAAACTTCCATCCTGCGCAATCAAAGTTTCAAGACTGCCACCAGTACAAAGTTCCACAACCAGCCACAGATGATTGCTGGTCTCGTACCATTCATGAAACCTTACAATGTTATCATGCTCAATATCGTGAGTCATACGAACCTAAATTTAAAATTAATGAAAACAGAATTACAATTTTATTTTGGGGAAATCAATCAGTATTTTGCTTTAAAAACTAAACTAGAAAAGTAAATAATACCTGTAAATTGTAAGCCTTCTCTATGTAAAATAAAGTAAACCAATATTATTATTTTTCTTTTTTTGTAATAAATATTTAAAAAATTAAACCTGTTAACTAATAGCCCAAAACAAAAAAATGTCAAAATATTTTGAGTTAAAATAGTTTGGAATTTTGTTTTCATTTTAATATTTTAGATAATAAGGCCTACATTAATACAGTTAACAGTTTATAGTGAGATATCTATTAAATAATTGCTATAATTAGTAAATAACTACAACAGTGTCAATAGTAATGGTTTGTTGTTGGTAAATTAAATTTATTAAAGCCTCATACTTAAGCTAGATTTTAAAAGACTTACTGTATTAGTCACTTCTGGACGTTTACATTTGTCAATGCAATGGATAGCAACAAAGTTTATAGTCCCTTTTCGTCTTCCTTTATATATTATGGAGTTGTCTCCTTTAGCCAGCTCTTCGTACAGCACAAAATTCTCCATTATAATCTCTTTCTGAATAAACTAGCTTTAAGTATGCCTGCCTATTAATACTTTTAACCACTGTAATACAGGCCCTAATTACAATATAGGCATATTAACCTATTATAAATTAATTATTATAAACATGCCTGCCTGCTGTCAGATGTTATAGGCCTACTAGCTACTAGTAATAATAAGTTATAGCTGGTCGATTATTATAAGTCTACAAACAATAGGCCTAAAGTCTAAAGAGTTAAAGAATCTATAGAAGAGCCTAAAACACTCTAGTGTAAAATTATATGACTTGTTTGACTTTATCTTCAAAGTTTTCTATCTGCCGTTTTGAACTATTTTTAGTCTATTGCCTCTATTGACATGATTTCAAGATAAATCTCAACGATATCTTTGTTATTTAAAAATAAAAACATTTAAAACATTTTGTCATTATGCAGTTCGCCATCTTTTGGAAAGCACATTTATGTAATGCCAGCATTTATTTAAAATTAAATGCATCAGGTTAAGTTATTAAGGGCAATTTCTATAGCTCTGTAGACAAAACAGCGCCTTTCGTGAAGAATTTCATTGTTGATGGTTTATGTGTACTTTGTACTTACAGCAACGGTAAATGAAAAATATGAACTTACTTTATTGTTATCGATATTTATCGATTATAAAATTTATAAGGACTAGTAGGCCTAACTTATTTATTATTTTAATCAGTTTATTTTTTTTTCTACTTCGAATGTGCACTTCCTTTTATAACGCAATAACTCATTAAGTCAAGCAGAGGAATTATTTTTTTTTACAGGCCTACTTTTAAGTTAACACAGATAGATAAAATTATTTATTATAGCATTTCATTTATATTATAGTAGGCCTAATTATAGCATAGCCGAGATCTATAATAAAAAATAAAAATGAGATTAGGCCTATAATAATCCTCAATCCTACACTGGATTCACTAACTTATCCTTCAAAAAAATATATTTCATATAACACAATGTAACAAAAAAAAACTTTTTCTCTGTTTATCGAAAAAATTTTATGTTTCTTAATTTTTTATTTTTTTTATTGCATCAACCGTTTGATAATAAAACCAAAAAATCAATAAAGGGGTTAGCTGCATTATTAAGCTATATCATGTATTTACATTTTAAATGCTGTAATGTTTCACCCCCATATTATATATGACTAAGATAGACTAAAAAAAATAAATATTAAATTTATAATGATATGAATATTGGTTACCATGGCAATGGCGGCTATCTTGAAAATAAACATATCTTTTTTAAATCTTAAAATTTTCTAAACTAAGATGATTTATGGAAATTGTAAATATATATTTGTTGTATTATAGTTTTTGTGGGTAACTGGCTAGTTTTGGTTGTTATTCTTTAAGAAATTATGTAATTATATTTTTTTTTCATTTTGGTCTATATAAATTGCCCCAAAAATTATTTTATAACTCATAAATAATATTCATTAAAAAATTATCAAAGAGACAAACATAACAGTAACTAGCACCCATCATAGCTGCATCCCATCTGCCCTGGTATCTCTTACCCATTGCAAGAATATTCTGATAAAAATGTTCTCCGTGCTCTTCACTCCAGTGGCGTATTTAGGCATGTTCCACATGTTCCGTTCGAACAGGGCCCCCCACACAAAAGGGGCCCCCACACATCCCAAAAAGAAATGTTTGAGTGACATCCCCATATTTCGTTGAAAATTTAAAATAAAATTCATTTATTCCCATACAATTTAAAGCGCTCCAGTTCAACCAAGCTGCGTCCAACATAAAATGTATGATTTTACAGAATGTAATATGAATTAACGGCCCTTTTCTGAGGTAGGCCCTATGTGGAAGGCAGGGCGACCCCACGAGGGGCCCCACATACATTTGGGAACAGGGCCCCCACATAAATTTGGGAACAGGGCCCCCTACAATCCTAAATACGGCCCTGCTTCACTCACATCACCCAAATTTGTTCTGAAAAATTCCAAGAGTGAACGCAGGTAATGCAACTTTATTGACATGTTTCATGTCTATTTTGGTATTTTTAGGTATTTCGAGGTTCTGCGGTTCTAATAAATTTCATTCTTTCAAGCGTGATGTCAGAAGTTTTGCATTTGATTTAGTGAGACCTAAATCTCGTACTAAGTCGTCAAGTTTTTGTTGGTTAGGGAAATGAGGTGAATCATTCGGTTCCCTGAAACATATGTCATATGTTCCACAAACATAACAGAATGAGTCAGGACAAAGCTTTCAGGATCTAATAAATAGATAGCCTATATTCACCATTTCATATATCAGTTGTAATTAGTTAAACTGAAAATAAACAAAAGAATATATATATCTAGTTAACTCATTCTCTCCGTAGCATTTTAAGGCCTTCGATGCGTTAGATTTTCGAATGAAAAATTTACTCTATGCGGTGTTGAAAATTCTCGAATTGTTTTGTTGTAATGATTTAAAGTATTCCAAGTTAGGCCTATATATGAAAGTGATCAGGAAATAAAATCCCTTCATTATATCTATAAATATTTTGTTTAATTTGATTTACTTATATTTAATTAGGTCACTAACAAAATTTTCAATCTTTAGAAAAAAACTAGAAAGTTTTCCTCATTTATAAGGGGACTTAGTAGTCATAGTAACTGTAGTCTAAGCAGTCTAAGCAATCATGTTCTAAGTCAGGGGTCGGCAACCTTTTGCTAACAGTGTGCCAAACTAGGTTTTCTAAATCATTCAGCGTGCCAACAGCCTAAAAAGTCAACCTGCTTTATTATAATTTTTAAAAAATATTTTTTATAGTAGGCCTACAATAAATTTAACTTGTAAGAAAACAAAAGGCCAAAAGCAAAGGAAATTTATTGAGAAAATCCTTACAGCGTTTTGTATTTAATAGGCCTACTAAATTAACTTGTTTGTGATTTATCATCCTTTTTATTTTCATTTATATCAAACACAATATTTTATTAATTAACTTTCACATTTATGGTCATTATTGTCTAAACATTATCATATGGTTGCCAAGATAAGTATCTGACACCTATTTATGTTACTTATAATTTGATCTCAGTTCAACTGAGATGTCCTTAAATGTGTATATAGTTTAAAAAGATCACCAGCCCAGACGTACTAGAAATTTAAGCGGAATAGATAGGTAGTAATCATTCAAACTGGCTAATATAATGTTCCAAAATATAGGCTACACATAAATTATATATAGTCATGAAATAGTTAGGCCTACATTTTCAAATAGGCTACTTTTTACAGTTTCACCATTTGTTGGCTATAAATTGTAGCCTAAGTCATTTTTTCTTTTATAAACGAAAAATATTAGCGCAAAGAAAACGGGTTAATTATCTTCCTTTAATTAAAACACCCGTTTTTACATTTGATTCAATAGTGATGCCAAACAAGTTATGTTTTTGTAATATAACAAATATTACTGACTAATTATTCTTTCTTTATATAAATCCAACATTATAATCTTCATTAAAAGATTTAATTATTAGAGAATTAAAATTAATTTACGTTAAACAGTTAAACATTCCTCCATTAATTGTTTGTCCATTTAAGGAGTTTATCTCTTAAACATTAATAATTACATAATATAGTGCTATTAAATAGATCTCTTATATTTATTAAATTAATAATACCAAAAAAATTGTTTTAGAGTTACTTATATTTATGTTTTTAAAGAAGATGAGCATAACAACTCTTTTAAATGTAATCAGTCTGTATCAATTAATGAGCGCCTTGTCTTGAATGCTCTTCCCTAATTGTATAATGTCAGATACATATTTAGTCACTTCTGAGTGTTCAATTGTAGGTAGGGTTGCCAGACGTCCACCCTGTGTCCAGGGCCCTCGAGAGAAAAAAAAGATGCCGGTACGAGATCTTTACTGGGCCCCCCCTCCCCGCCACAAACACACACATTTTTTTTTCTAACACTAGTCATATCTAGATGGTTATTTGTATTAGATACCTTTGAAAAATCAGGAATCTTTATAAAAGGTAATGTAGGTTGTGTAGTCAAATGTGAGGTTAGATCTGCTGTGGCAATACAGTTGACACATATTTTTTTGTACAGACTCTTCCCAAAATGCATTTTGTTAAATGACAAAAAAAAATGGTTGTACATTTTCAATACATTTGTCTAAATTATGATACCTTCAATCGCCCCTCTTGTCTAACGCACAGGAAATGGTGAAAAATGTAAAAGGATCGACTAACTGGCTTTGACTGTCGTACCAGTATGCAGCGACATAGAATATTTATAAGGCCTAGGCCAGGGGTCGGCAACCTAGGACACGCGTGCCAAACTTGGCACACAGAGCGATTTTCAATGGCAGGCGAGAGACCTCCAAGAGGTGTTTTTTATAAAATTGAAAAAACAACATTTTCCGGTTCTGAATGAGGAAAACTGACTGTTGAAGCCGATGTTTCTGACATAGCGACACATTTCAGTGACTTTAACTTTCATTTACAAGGACTACTGGAATGGATATGCAGATATGATGTAGATATTTTTTTTCAAATGCAGCAAGTTGAATTTTAATCATTTGAAAAATGGGAAGCCAAATGTGCCCATTTGTGGAAAAAAATCTGGAAGGAAGCTGCTTTATTATGAAAGTCATCTGCTATTCTCAACTGCTATTCATTCGCTCTTCTACTTTCAGCTTTTGTTTCAACTTACACTTGTGAACAGATTTTATCGCACATGAAAACTGTTTTAAGCATACAAAGAGGTCACCTACACTTGACCACTCAGATGTGACTAAATATGTAGGCCCTATCTGACATTATACAATTAGCAAAGACCATTCAAGACAAAGCACTTATTAATTGATACAGACTGATTACATTTAAAAGAGTTTATAATGCTCATCGTCTTTAATTCTAAAACAAATGCAATTGTATTACTAAACTATTAATTATAAGATACCCTTTTAATTGAACTATATTATGTAATTTCTGTAATTATATTAATGTTAAAAAAAGGTAAACTCCATGAATAGATAAACAATAAATTCAGGAAATGTTTATTTACAACTGTTTAACGTAAATTAATTCTTTAATAATCAAATCTTCTAATGGAGACCATAATGTTGGATTTATATAAAATAATAATAATTAGTTATTAATATTTGTTTATTACAAAAACAGAACTGGTTTGGCATCACTATTTAGTCAAATACTGATACTTTTTTTTTTACTTAAAGGGAAATAATTAAACCGTTTTATCAAACATTTATTATTATTTGCGCTAATGTTTCTAATATGTTTTTTAATAAAATAATAAATGGCTTACATTTTATAAATAAATAATCAAACTGTAAAAAAGTATTTGTAAATTATGTAAATATTATAGGAATAAAGAATGTATAATGTATATGTAAATTTTAAACATTACGTTAACTACACAGTTTGTATGATTACTATTTATCTCTTCCGCTCAACGATCGATAACTTGATGTCTTTCTTAAAATTAAAACACATTAAAGGACATCTCAGTTAAACTAAGATCAAAATATTATAAATAATATTATCATGTGTTAGTGTTCCATCTCGACTAACAAATGATAATGTTTCGACAATAATTACCTTAAATGGGAAAATTTAGTAACAAAGTATTGTATTTGATATAAAGGGAAATAAATATAAAGGATGTTAATCACAAATACGTTCATTTTGTTTTAAGTATAAAACGATTTCATGATTTTCTCTTTAAATAATCTCTTTTGCTTCTGGCCTTTGTCTTGAGGAGTAAAATTAATTGTCCTATAAAAATGATTTTAAAAAGTATAATAGAGTAGATTGACTTTTTTAAGCTGTTGGCAAGCTGAATGGTCTAGAAAACCGAGTTTGGCACACTATTAGCAAAAGGTTGCCGTCCCCTGGCCTAGGCTACTAAGCTAACACGGAGAACTGTAAGCTTGTAAGGCACATTGGTCTATATTTGCAAGTGTCTCTGGAGAAAAATAATTTAAGAGAGATCTTAAAAGCTTTCAAAAATAATTAGGCCCTATATTACAACTAGAGGCTTCTTTGCATATTAAACAAAATGTTCAAGTACACATTCAAAGAATACCAAATTTAAGGGCCCCCGGCGCCACGTGAGATTGTAGGAGGTTTTGTGGCATCTCCTCTTAGCTTAATAGCAACAATGAAAAAATACTTGCGTAATTGCCAAATTATTTTTTTATTTTAATATTCATGGGCCCCCTAAACTCTTATGGGCCCCGGTACGGCGTACCGGCTGTACCCCCCTCTCGTGGGGCCTGCCTGTGTCCTCCGCCCGGCAAGCAAAGCTAAAAACCCTTAAAATGTCCGGCTTTTGTACGCCAAATGTCTTAAGAATCCTTTTTTCACTTTTTATGTTTTTATTTACTTTCAATAAGTGGCTCGGTCAGGTAAAGCAAAACTCTGGTGTATTTAGCAGTAGATGTAATGAATTAGAATGTGTTATATATTGTCTTGTTAGGTTATTGTCCACCGATCGTCTCTTTCCCCACCTCACCTCCCCTTGCACACATTCATTCAAATTTAGCTATGTAACAGCTTTATGATTACAAGAGATAGCCGTGGATAGATCCTATGCTAGTGACTCACACAAATATTAAGACAAACGGTTAGGGCAAAAGATGCACGTTTTGGAGTGATGGTGAAGATCCTATTTCAACAACTATTCAGCCATATTGGGGAAACTTTTGTCCTAGTTATTTCAAGTAAGATAGTTTAATCAATTAAGAAGGTGATAATAACGCTAACCATTGAGAGGTTTATTCATTTCCTTGTAATTTGTGTGTCGTTATATTGTTTGACCGATATCGCAACCTCAAATCGTATGTATAAGAAAAGAATGAACAGTTTCAAAGACTCTTGCATGAGATGTGGAGTTTGTGTTTTTCAAATAGCAGTTGCTTTATACAGAGATACTAAACATTTTCAACTTTGTTTTCTTATATCCCTGGACACAATGGTAGGCTAATAAAGAAATATTGTTCTCATTGATAAACGCTCAATTATCTTATAATTTTACAGACGTTCCTTCTAGATAGACGATTTTTGCGTCCACTAAGCCTGAAACTCCCGCAGTGCGGCGAGGATAAGTCGGCGGCAGGAATAGAAGCCAGGTTTCTGACGCTGGGGGGAGCGAAATTTTAGGGAAAAGGCCCCACTTTTAGTAATTTTTCCAGATTAATAGAATAACTAAGAATTTGTACGTATCAAGTGTTATAAGAAAATCCTGTGCCTCGGGATACACACACTGTATAATAGTGCAGTTTTTATTTATTTAACCATTCACGATTCTTTTTCTAGCAACTAATAGTGATGGGGAATTTCTGCGAAATTGATTGCATCTACTGCTCATTTTCGAGATGAACATCTAGTGTCGAAAAGTATTTATAGAATTAACGCGAATGCTCTATAGCAGGGGTCGACAACTTAATGCACACGTGCCAGAATTGGCACGCAGATCGATTTTCAGTGGCTCGCGAAAGACCTCCAAGAATATTGTTTAATGCAAGTGAAAACAACGTATATTAGCATAATTAGTGGGTGCTGCATGGCGAACTATATGGAAATCACACTGGACGTCGACTGTTTTAGTTCAGGAATGTTTTTTTTCCTGGTTAACCTAGTCCAGGAAACCCATTCAATGTCCGGATGCAATTCAACAAGAAAGGAAATCATTATGCAGTTGTTCTTCCATATGAAATTTAAAAATAATGTTTCTGTTTAGGACTATTGAAACAGATTTTGTATTTCTTAACAAGAAATTAATGCCCGGCTTTAAGAGTAGGCTAAGTTAAGAGTGTCCCTACGTCTACCTAACTTTAATGGGTACCTGGCAGAAATTAGCGGTCATGTGACGTGTCAAAACAAAGGTAGATCATTTTTTTATATTAAAAACGCAAGGTAAATACTTAACAATGTCAATGATCTCGCTAACATTTAGATCAATGGGCGTAGCTTTTTTCCACCCAAAAGGCAGCTTAATATATATATATATATATATATATATATATATATATATATATATATATATATATATATATATATATATATATATATATATATATATATATATATATTATATTATATTAGAGAAGCATGACCACATCACCCCATTTCTCGGGGAGCTCCACTGGCTCCCTGTGACGAGGCGCATCGATCATGTGATTGTGTCCCTTGCCTATGGATGCGTGGAAGGCACAGGACCTGCTTATCTAAAAGAGCTCATACCGAAACATGTGCCGTTAAGGATGCTGCGCTCTTCGTCACAGTCTCCTGGAGGTTCCATGTTTGGATGGTCACAGGAAAAAGACTCTTGGTGTGCGCTCGTTTGAGTCTGTGGCGCCTTCACTGTGAAACGGCTTACCTGAGACACCGAAAAACGCTGCGACAAAAAAGGCATTCAAGAAGACTGTAAAGACATTTCTTTTCAACTATGTTGGTCAAGTACACCCCCATCGGCGAAAACTTAATTGAAAATTATTTTAAAAAATGTTATTGTCGTTTCGTGCCTCCATCGCCAAAAAACCTTGTTTAAAACTATTTTAGAGTGTTATTGTCGTTTCGTTTTTATGAGCGCGCTGAGCATGCTTGATTAGCATAGAGTGAGGTGCTATATAAATGACCAATTATTTATTTACTATTTCATTTCACTTGCAAACCATGGTCCAAATATGGTTAGGTATTTAGGCCTGCTAATTTAATATAGGCTATTTACAAAATGTCGCAACAGTATGACCTTAATCGCAATGAAATTTTGGGTTTTCCGGTAATTTCTGCTCCTGCTGTTTTCGTTGATCTTTTGGGAAATGGGTCACTTTGTTAAAATAGAAGAAGCTGTCAGTTGTTGGCGTAAATGCATATATCTAGAATGATGCAACAAATTAACTCAATACATTAATTCATTAATTATACAATCAAAAACCAATAAAACATTTGGTATGGTTGTTGTTTTTTTCAATTTAATAACAATATTTTACAACTGAAATCATGACTCATGACCTTAAATAAAAAAAAATAAAAAATGGTTATAGTTATTGTTTATCATTAAATTTTAATTTTATTCAAATTGAAAATATTTGGGGAAAAATCTGAAATTAACATTCTCGAAATGAGGTAAAAATCCTTCTGTGACAAATGTTCATTGTTAAGGGTCTTGCACTATTTTTAAATGCAATTAGATCTTTTGCTAGACTCTGGTCGTGGGGGCCGAATGGATAAAAACAACAACCTGCAAACAATCAAAAAATTGTTTATGGGACTAATAGATTGTGGTTATTGCTTGATCTAAAGAGACGTTAGATATGATGATGGTTTATCATAAGTATTTAATTTCATGTGTAGGCCTATAATATTTTGGAATATGTAATACAGAAAACAAAACAATACAATAAACACTTGCTCCATCTTGTCAATTTCTTGTAAGTACAATTTTGTACAAGTACAATTTCTTTATCATTATTATATCATTACAACTTTAAAGACGCTTTCGTGATTCTGATTTATCCGTTGGTCGTTACTAATTAAGGCTCTTCCATCAAGACCACCAAAAGGATTATAATATGCTGGAGCAATGCTGACATTGGGGCCTTGACTTTTACTAATTTAATTTAATTGGTGGGACCTAAGAATAAGTCCTAAGGATACACACTACTTTAAACAAAGCCACATTTATGCTTCATGGGCCCCCATCTCCCCCCCCCCCCAATCATTTGAGCTCCATCTTCCACTGAGTAATGGATCCCTAGACCCACTGGCTGCACATTCCCCTCGTTAGTTCTGCCTATAATATGATATGTTATATAGCTAGCTCATTTGATGAGTCTTAAATAGGCAATTTGGATGCAAATTCATTTCCGCTCTATTTCCGTAAACAATCGTATGATTATCTTTGCGGCATGTTTCAAGTGCATTGTGGAACTTCCGGTTTCATTTTGTTTTGCTTACAATGGCAACCATTGCGATTGCAGCAGAGATTTACGCCTTGTTGCTGACTTAACATTCACGTATGTTGAGAAATTCATTGCACTTTCAACTGAAGTTCAGGCCGACTACAAATAAACAAAGGCTATAATATTATTGTGAAGATTATGTCTTCAATATTAAAAATGAGTATGCCAGAATTTATAGCAGAAGGCAGACATTTTTTTAATCAAATTTAGCGAATAGGATCAGAAGTGTAGTTGCATCCAAAACGTATGCATGCATAAGATTTAAGACTGGTTAATTGTAGTGACATATTTTATCCTTTATTTCATGCTTTATGCGCATAACATGTCATTTGGAGATATTCAATACAAAACAGTTTTTTTAATACAGTTTTCTCAGGCTTATTATCATATTAAACAAAATATAATACGTTTATTACGAAGTTGTTTTTGTGTGTAGCCTATATTTAGTAAGCTATATCCTTTCTATCTATTCGAATCTATTCTATCAGAGTCATTTAGCGATACTCAATGCAAAAGAACTAACAAGCTACTCCATACTTTAAAAAAAATCATTGTTAACAAATTTATAAGAACGGTATTACTAAGGTTTACAAGATTGGGGGAAGTTGGGAATGATTTTAATAAAATTGCAGCCCAGTTAGTAGTCGCTTAGGAACAAAAGGTCAACTTAGAGGTCAGAGAGTCTGTGATACTATTTAAATCTCTGAAGCTGGAGACGTAGAACACGTGATCGTTGGGGGGCTGGCTCGCGATGGTTCTCAACTCTTCCTCGTCAGCGTCTCCGACACCTACAGCAAAAATTTCGATTCCGCACCGCCTGGCCGCGTCCGCCTCTTTCACGGCGGCCTGCCGGTTGTTGGACCTCCCGTCCGTCAGGAGGACGATCACTTTTCGCGCACCGTCCCTCGCTCCCTGGGACTTCTTCAGCATCTGGTCCTTGGCCAGCCTCAGTGCCGTGTTGGTGTTGGTCCCGCCTCCCGTGTACCGGATCCTGCAAATGGCGGAAGCGAGCCTCGATTTGTCCGTGTGCTTGTCGAGGCGGAAGAGGATCCGGGCGAAAGTGCCGTACGCCAGGGCGCCCACGTGGGCTTGGTGTTGCCCGGGCCCGACGTCCAGGTTGTTGACGACTCGCTGTAGAAAAGGGAGCACCTCCTCGTAGAACGTGGCGCCGCCTATGGAGAAAGACTCGTCGATGGTGAGCATGATATCGGCGACAGGCCCGCTGCAGGGAAGGCCGTGTCCGTTAAGGGCTCTATTGTCGGCTTCGTCGTAGGAAATCTGAGGAGAAAAATGTTTATAATAAGATGGACTGATTAATTGTATGACAAATTAGATTAGATAGATTAGATAGATTAGATAGATTAGATAGATTAAATAGATTTGATAGATTTGATAGATTGATAGATTTGATAGATTTGATAGATTTGATAGATTAGATAGATTTGATAGATTTGATAGATTTGATAGATTTGATAGATTTGATAGATTTGATAGATTTGATAGATTTGATAGATTTGATAGATTTGATAGATTTGATAGATTTGATAGATTTGATAGATTTGATAGATTAGATAGATTAGATAGATTAGATAGATTAGATAGATTTGATACATTAAATCGATTCGACAGATTATATAGAATTGATTGACTAGATAGATTTTATAGATTTGGCGGACTAGATATATTTGATAGAATAGATATATTTGATAGAATAGATATATTTTGATTCTTTTAGTCAGATTTAAATGGATTTGATAAAGTAAATAGAAAGTAAATTTGAAAGTTCAAATAAATTGGATAGATTTAATATACTTCTTAGATTTGGTACATCGGAAAGAATAGATTTGTTAGATGAAAATAGGTAGATTAAATAAGATAATCAGACTGTTCGACGGATAGGTTGGTAGGATAAATAGCACAGACGGGATAAATAGACAGATAGTATAGGTATGTAGATAAATACTTACATGTAATAGAAAGAAAGAGAATTATAAAGAAAATAGATTGAAAGATAAACAAACATTTAGATAGACATGTATGCGGATAGATAGAAAAGTAGATATTTAGATAGATAGATAGATAGATGCCTTTTTTATTTCTACTAAACATCGAAACCGCAGATTGAAAGATGGCTAAATAGACACACAGATAGATAGATACACGCAGACATACAAATAGATAATACAGGCGAAAGGCCAAACTGATGCCATTCAGTCGGGAAAGGGACATCATTTGTGTACAATATTTCATTTTCATACACACTCAGACAATTATGTCCCTTTCAATTGTTCGATACACACAAAGCGCCGTTTCTGTTGACCGTATTTCCGTTAGATATACAGTGGTGTTGACATTGAAAACTGTCGATAGTCAGCTGATTGTCAGGATAGTAGGTTATGATCACAATGGGCTTCATCTAACCTATTTCCAGGTGGCATTCTTTAAAATTAGTGAGTTGTCTTTGTAATGAATCGAAATATATTTATGATAATAGCAAAACAAAATGCGCTTTTTTTTCACAATTAATTTCTACTTCATAACTAGATCTAGTTAAAGGTGTTGGCGAGCTTACTGCCAATGTTTCTGAGCGGTATTTTGGCACTAATCAGCTAGATATCTCTGAAATTATTGGATATATATTTATTTATTTTGACACATGATGCATGCCTCAGACGAATCCTAAAAAAAAAAATGGCCGGAGAAGATATCCAGCGACCAGCTGTGGGATTTATCAAGGCAAAAGCCAATCGGAAAGTAGATTGGAAGCCGAAAGTGGGGGGGGGGGTGTATAGAGCACACCCTCAGAAGACCTGACATGGCGATGTGGCCAGACAGACACTAGACTGGAACCCCCAGGTGAAGAGAAACGTGGGCAGACCAAAGCAGACTTGGAGAATGTAAAGTATCCCGTCGGTCCAAATTGATCCATATGGGCGGTGAAGCAGCATTCACCAGTTTCTGTGGCCACGGCATACTAGGTGATTATGTGGCCAGCACTATGCACAACTGCCTTTACTTTACCTTTAGCCATCGTGTCCCCAGACTTGGAGAAGGTCGGTTATAAATGAGGCAAAGGCTGCTGACCTCATTTGGACCCAACGGAAGGACCCAGCGACCAAGATCAACACTTATAGAGCGGTGTAATTACGGTCCTTATCTCTAATGGGGATCCCAATGAGTAAGTCGTGATGCCTGACAAGCAAAACGAAGCCGCGAAGTTTAAAAAATGACCTAAATACTGACCTGTCTAGAACTCCCACAAGCGTTTTCCAAAAGTGTGGATCTTATACTATCCAGGGCTTGAAAATCGGAGACATAAAACTTAAACTTCTCGGCAGGGGAGGTAGACATTGCCCTCAGCTCGCCCTCGTCTGCACTGCCAACTCCGATAGCGAAAATTTTTATCCCTTGCTGTCTGCACTTTTCTGCTTCCTCCAGGGTCTTCGTTTTGTTCTGAGAGCTGCCGTCGGTGAGGACGATCAGCACACGGTCAACGCCAGCTCTGCCGTCGTTCTCCGGACCGAACATGTTTTCCCTGACGAACTTCAAAGCCTCCGCGGTAAACGTCTCCCCGCCCTGGTAGTAGATGTTCGACACTGCTCGGAGCACGTCGGGTTTTCCCGAACCGAGGCGAAAGGCCAGGTGAGGCCCGTCGCTGAAGGTGATGGCTCCAACGCGGGCCTGGTTGGGCTCCGGGCCGACGTCGAGGCCGGAGACCAGGCTCTGGATGAAGGGCAGGACGTACTGGCGGAAGTTGGAGGCCTGAATGGAGTAGGAGACGTCAATGGCAAAAACTAAGTCGGCGGATATTCTGCAGGGCTGAGAATATGCTCTTTCTTTAACAGTGACCTGACAATGAGATAAGACGATATATTAATAGAGACAGGAGACGACATTTCTAAAGCAGACGGGGCAATCACCATAGGGGACAAATGTCCTGATTTGTGAAACATCTAGGGTAGCATGGGTTAAAGAGTCCACTTTTTTCCGACCTTCGTACTTTTGAAACTAATAAATTTGCATTTTTTTTAGACCAACGGGACTAATGCTATTAACCCTTCCCGTACCGACCTAATTCTATCTATGCTGCCTTCAGTTCCGCTATATACGCGCCCGGGACTGTAAGGGTTAAAAGACACAAAATTAGCGACATCAATCAATATAATATTTTTTTAATGGGCCTTTTACCCCCACAAGGTTATATTTCCCTAATCACTACAATCACTATCAATGTGATAAGACAACATATTATGCTTAAAGGTGACGTAGTTCAACTTTGGGACCCACTTCAGATTTTAAAAATATAAATAATGTTATTGCCGACACGAGAATTTAGTCCTATTCCGTTTCTCGAATAATATCAACATGAAAGAGATGCAACAGAGCATGTCTCTCTTGGATAGGACTCCAGAGTCCCAGCAAACACTGCAGATGTGTAGTAAATCCACCCAAAGAGCGCACGAAGTCTATAATCGTCTTCCATAAGAGTCAATGGTGATAAAAACCTCAGCGAAGAATGCTAGTTATGAAATTGAGTGATTAAAAATTCTCCGTATGCCTATGCCATAACTAAAAATAAATACTTTTTTGCAGTAATATATTTGACAAAAAAATACTTTATTTAAAATAAAACGAAGTTTAAAAACTGATATTACAGCTTAGCGGCCACACCACGTCGGATCGACGTTTTTTCGAGGTTTCCGCGTTTTTTTTCTCGTCGATACGACGTCGTGTGCCCGCTGGGAGCGCGGATTTTAAAAAATTAAAACAGAAACTTCAAAAAGAAATAACTTAACCAATTGCACATTGTGTTTTGGAATGATAGTAAAGCTAGTAAAGTGGTTATAAATAAAACTGTGAACCTTGAACTCACCATAAAGAACAAAACCAATACAGCTGTCGCTCTCATGTTTCCACACAATCTAATTATCTCTTCAATATCCGAAAGAAGGCGCCGAGCAGAAGTCGGGGACAGCAAACAATATCTATTCTGCATATTTTTATACAGCGACAAGAGCAACGTTTATCCATTGGCGCATTCCTCCCTGAATCCCCCCAAATGCCTCGCCAAGGAACGTCACGTGAATTTGTTTAATTAAAGGGAAGCTACTGTCGATTCATTGTTTCCCTTCCCACCCGTTCCTTTCCTCACTTCATCTCCTCTTTAGTTTTCGATGCAATGTCAAAGTTCATACCTGTGTTAGGGTCAAGTACTTATAGTTAATTTGATAGTCATCGTTTAATTACCTTTAGAGAAGGTGTGGGTTGGGGGGGGGGGGGGGGTCAAAACGTTCACAAGTAGGTCACACAAATAGTTTAGTGCGTAAGAAGTACCCTGTATGTGTACCTCCATCAAAGATCTACGTAAGTAGGCCTACTTAAGATATTCCTGCCCCATCGCCATCTTCTCTTAATGGCGTCTTCGGTAGGAATCTTATACGGACGTGAAAGCCCATTATTGTCTGCGTGAAAACTCCCCTTTCATCCCCCACATATAGACACACACGCACTATTTGTCGAAATTATTGACAGTGACGTCTCAAGGTAATGTTATCAAATTATAATGTTAGCTTATATAGGGCCTATTACAGACGCTCCTTCAATAAAGAAGGTTATTGCCTCCTACGCTCATCCGTGGTCCGAGTCTGGTCTTGCATCTTTATTAATGTTTTAAATGATGTTAAGTTACTAGTTTTCCTGGTTTGTTCAGGTAACCCATTCCATGCACGAATGCCACTCGGGAGTAAAGAGTACTTAGAATATATGAATTTGTTCTAGCATAAAAAATAAGGACAAGAAAAGTGTGTTTTTTCCCTTATGCTTAAGACTATCTGAGCATTGCAAGAGGTTGTCATTTGGTTGTATTACTTAATTAGAGTTTAATACCTAATGTATTATTACTACTTTACTCTTTGCCTTCTGTACTCTAGTGCAGGGATTGGCAACCTTTTGCTAACAGTGTGCCAAATTAGGATTCTTAAATCATTCAGCGTCCCAACAGCCTAAAAGTCAACCTGTATGTTCTATTATACTTTTTAAAATTATTTTATAGGACAATTTATTTAAGCCCGTAGCAAGACCAAGGCCAATAGCAAAGGAGATTATTTATAGAGAAAACATATTTAATAACAAAATGAAGGTGTTTGTGATTATCATCCTTTTTATTTGCATTTATATCAAATACAATATGTTATTAGTCTACTAAACGTTCACATTTATGGAAATTAGTGTATAAAGTCTTAACATTATATTGGTACTCAAGATGAAGATCTAACACTTACTAATCTCACTCTATATAAACAATTATAAATTAGCTTGTGTGTGTCTAACCTCTAACCAATCAAAATTTGTTTTTTTTAAAGACACGTAAACTTTTTTTCTCATATCTTACTTTTGTGATCTCGCTTATGATATGTCTCTTCCCTAGCGTTGTGGTTAATGTATTCAAATGCCTTCCGACGACCTGGGTTCGATTCCCCACTGATGGCTTTCTTTTTTGTATACTTACAAAAAAAAATTCCATCAATATTACTGTCAGTGATTGAAATAGAACATAATAAATAGTCTATGGTCAAAGAGAGATAACCAATGAAAAGAAGAGTAGACCTTGACCTTGGATAGCAAAGGCAGACGGAGACTATAATAATTACGCAGTTGTGTTGTTAATTCACGTGTTAGGTTAGAAAAGATCGGAGGAAAGGTTACGAGACTTGACATTGGTAGAGTAGTGGGCATTCAGCTTTTGTAGAGAGAGGAGCTGTATTTTTATGTGGAGTTTTTGGTAATGGACATAATATGAGAGATCTCTGTGAATCTATTCTGTAAATTTGATGAGATAAATTGCAATGCTATTGAGTGAATATATATATATATATACAGATATCATTGTGCATGGATATTCATATGAATTGTGAGGACATAAAAATATATGTGTGTGAATAAACTTATATCTATATTTTACTGTTCCTGGAGTGTTAAGTATTTTTATGAACGCCTCGTGTGAGTGAATGATACAAGTGTAAATATACAACTTACAATTACTTTCTTTTTTTAAAGATTGGAAAGAATTTTAGGACTTATAGCTTTCCTACACACTTGGAAGACGGATCTTTGAGTCTCATCCACATGGACATGAATAGGCCTAACTTTTTGTTCAATAAAAAGACATGCATTTTTTTTTAACCCGATTACAGTATTTATTTTAAATTACTTTCTTAAATTTTAAATGTTTTCAGTAAAAAAATAATAATAGGCCCATTTATATTTTTTAAGTTAAGCCTAAGCCTATGTACTTCTTTTTTTTTTCACGGGCAACGCCGGGCAATTTAGTTTTTGTATTAAATAAAAAGTCTTGCCTATTTTTAACCTGATTACAATATGTATTTTAAATTACTTTCCTAAATGTTTTCAGTAAATAATAATTACATTTTTAAAAGTATTAGATCTAGCCTATATCTTTCTGATCAATGTAGTTTATAAAATGTTTTAAGCTTATTTTAACTTACACATGCCTATTTAATTTTTCCCCGGGCAACGCCGGGTAATTTAGCTAGTATTAGTTATATTTTGATTAGGGATGGTAAACGAAAACCGGAATACCGGATTCCGGTTTTGAAACCTAAAACCAGTTTTGATTTTTAAAACCGGATTTCGGTTTGTTGGTTGTAAGTTGGAAGGTAATCATTAGGCTACTTCAAGTAGAAGACCATTTCATTTGGTTCTAATGGAAATATTTGTAATAAATAATGTTAGACTCGCACAAAACCATTCTTGAAATGCCTTGCTAACGCTATTTAGTCCTAGATATTGTGTTTCTTGTGTTTCCAAATACCAACTAGTTTATGGCTTGCGATAAAAACAACATCAAACCAATTGTTAAGTTACAGCTACAATTAACATGAATCTTTTTACTTGTCGGCTCATCTTTTAGATGTTCGCGCCTCTTTGATGTACGCAATAGAGAAACGCAAACTAGCCCTTCCCTGTGACCCTAAACAATTATTCGACTAGGCACCGCGTCTGTGCTTTATTGTAAATGGTACTATTAAATACACATTCTTTTGATTGGTGCTACGCGAAACCTTTCAATACATACATTATTTTACTAGTTACCATATATGCCTCTTCGTATGCTTTTTAGTAGGCCCTATTATGATTTTAATCAACGATAATCGGAAATTTGATTATCACTATTAAAAAATTGAAAGCTATTAGCGGTTTCAATCAATTAGCCCACATTTTATGGTAAAGTGTACAAAATCATATTGTATTCACACAAATCAACCCATTGAATGCCCTGCAAACACTAATTAAGTTTGAACAACATTTCAAATGTAGCCTACCTACAAAACTACGCACATTAAGCTTTTCCGGCCCGTGAGTGACTTGCGCGGGAAGGGGGGAACCGAAATCCGGTTTTAAACCGGTTTTATAGATCCGAAAACCGATTTTGAAAATAAACCGGTTTTAACATCCCTAATTTTGATCTCAGTTTACTCAGATATTCTTTAATGTTTTTATAATAAGGAGAGATAACAACCGAATGGCGTTGAGAGGAATTGATATGTAGTAATCAGACAAACTGGGTAGTTAATGTCATGTTCAAAAGTTACATATAAATTATTTTTTGTCATAAAATATTTATACAATTTTCAAATACATTTCAAAGTTATAACTTGTAAACCATTTATTCTTTTATAAAAGAAAAAAAAACATATTAAAATTATTTGCGCAAATAAAATGCTTTTATTATCTCCCTTTAATTAAAAACTGTTTCCACATTTGATTCAATAGTGCTGCCAAAAAATTTTGAAACAAGTTATGTTTTTTAATATAAAAAATATTACTGACTTATTTGTATTTCTTTATTTATAAGTGTAAGTTGAACCAAAAGCTGAAAGTAGAAGAGCGAATGCCTATCAGTTGAGAATAGCAGATGACGTTCCGGAGCTGATTTAGGCAGCCTCCTTTCAGATTTTTCCGCAAATGGGCACATTTGGATGCCCATTTTTGAAAAATTTTTGAAAGTCTTGCCTTAAATTGGTTAGAAATGACTACTTCGGTGTTCTTCTGAAAAATGCCATAACTATCCATCTAAACATATGCCTTTATATAGGAATGTGCATGTAGTTAAATGTTTTGAAATTGATTTCACGGCAAGATGTATGTCCAGTTTCAATGCAAATCCATTCCAGTGGTCTTGTAAATGCAAGTTCAACTCACTGCACTGTGTCGCTATTATTCAGAAACATCGGCTTCAACAGTTTTCCTCACTCAGAACCAGAAAATGTTGTTGTTTTTTTCATCAATAAAAAAAAAAATTCTTTGAGGTCTCTAGCGTGACATTGAAAATCGCTCGGCGTGCCAAGTTTGGCACGAGTGCCTCATAAAGGTTTCTCAATTCTTTCTAATTTTTTTTATGTTTTCTTTAGTCGATGGGTCCCATACAGATGTTGCATATTCTAGTATATACCTAATTAATGTGAGATAGCATTTTAGTTATATATTTTTATTACATTCGTAAAAGTTACTTTTTACTCCCTTTATTTTAAGTTGCAATGTCTGCAATCGTCAATCGTGGTGCAAAAATTGGCTTCGATTTTTCGACCACTTCCCGTGGTCCGATCGAGCTGAAATTTGGACAGCAAATTTGTGGCGCCTAACAATACATCCTATTAAATTTTCAGTTAAAACAACTTAATAATACTACACTTATGACAATATTCATTTCTTAAAAGGAAAGTATAAGAAATATTTTGATTTCGCGTTAAAAATGCCTGTGTAACTTTTTATACTTTTTCGGCGCAAAGCTAGAAAAAAAAATTATGCGCTAAGGTTATTTTTAGAACAATTCATACTGAGTAAGGAGATATTTTGGGATTTGCGACACAGATATTTTTCTGTACGTTTCATTTGCAGTAGTCAATCAATTATTTAATGACATGATGGTAAATTTAGTTTGCAAATAAAGGGAGTATAATGAAAACTTCGTTTTTATGGTTTTCTTGTTATGAATCTTAATGTGTTAAGTAGGCCTACAAGTTAAATCTAGGTCTATACTATGTTTAAATAACACGTATAGCCTAACAACCCTGGGCACCTATTTCAATGGACTGTGTATAGCTGATCATATAAACGCAATATAAGATAAGATAAGATAAGATAAGATTGCTTTATTGATTCAAATGAATGGAAAATTGACTTGATTAGGCCTACATAAATTCCGTCTTTCAGCATACCTAAAACAATATTAAAGAACCATTTGTACTCAAACACAATAGACATTCACGCACACTATCATACCATTTATCATACAAGAAAAAAGTAGGCCTATTATTTAGGAGTCAGCTATTGAGCCATTGTATTTCCTGGCTGAAAGGTGATTCTTTTGAAAGAGTCTCACTGACAGTGGAACAAAAGAGTTCTTAAATCTCTCTGTTCTTGCCCTTATAGATAGAAGCCGACCACTTCGACTAGATATTATGTAACTATCATGAAGCGGGTGTGCATGATCTTGGAGGATTTTATCAATCATAGACAGGCACCTTGAACTGAAAATATCCCCAAGAGATGGTAATTCTGTCTGTGTAGTACGAGAGGGTCTAGTATTTACAATTTTTGTTTTTTTAAAGTTCACCCCTCTTTTTTTGTAACAGACACCCAACTCTTAATAATAGTATTTCCATCTTGTTAACACTGATCGTGTTATTCATGTTTAACAAGCCAAACGACTAAATTTACTGTAGGCTACTTATTCCAGTAGCCTATAAACGTACGCACTGACATAAACATATTAACAAATCATTCCCCACATACAATGAGCTCTCATTCCCGGCATAATTAGATATATAGTCATATAGTCTATGCTTGTCTGGTAAAATATTGACATTTCTATAAACAGGTCCGAGATTTGGTTGCTGGCGACCTTGTAAACAGAATTTAGGGGCCATTTTTTTTTATTCACAAGGGGGAATAACAATAGGCCTAATTTCTATACGAGCATGTTATCTACACTATTCTAGGCTAAGTGTTTTTTAACCTAACGATGAACAAAAGTAAGCCTATTGATTTTAGGAACAAGTATAGGCCTAGGCTATCATCCTAAACCTAGGGCCGGCTCTTTAGTTGCTGGCGCCCGTGTCAAATTAAGTAAACTTTAACACCGCCGCTGGGAAGCTATGCTCTAGAGAAGGGGTCGGCAACCTTTTGCTAATGGTGTGCCAAATTAGGATTTTTTAATCCATCAGCGTGCCAACAGCCTAAATGTCAACCTGCTCTTTTATACTTGTTAAAATTACTTTTTATGCCTAGAAACCACCGTGCAATTCGCCATGGCTATTGGCCTTGTTGTTTGAACACCTCCATTAATTAATATTGAGAACGAAGAAGAAGCCGGCTGGTCCAGTGGTTAGATCACCGGACTGTCAACCAAAAAACCAACTGACAGGTCGCGGGTTCTAGCCCTGCCACCGGCGGATCCCTGTCGCCCTGCAGGAGTTTTGGGCCAAGTGGACGTAATAATCTTCTACCTAGAAGGAACGTCTGTAAAATTATAAGATAATAAGAATTACTTTTTAAAAGAAGCAACACCACGCCAAAAGCAAAGGAAATTTCTAGAGAAAATTGTTTAAAAGTTTTAATATTTAATGGAAACATTAACGTGTTAGTGATTATAATAATCCTTTTTATTTGCATTTATACCAAATGCAAAATTTTATTTACTATACTTTCACATTTATGGTAATTATTTAGTAAACATTATCATTTGGCTGTCACGATAAGGATCTAGCAACTGCTTATATTGATTATACTTTGTTCTCAGTCATAGGTGAAATTTTCATTAATTTGTTTAACTTTCATATATCTATAAACAAGCATCGTTAAGCGGAATTGATACGTAGTAATCATACAAACTGGGTAGTTTATGTAATGTTTAAGAAATGTGCATATAATTTTTAGTCACAAAAAATTTAAGCTTATATAATTTTCAATTACTTTTTACAGTTTGGTCATTTAAATTTATACTTTTTAGGACATTTAGTCTTTTATAAAAGAAAAATAACAAACATTATATTAGAAATATTAGCGCAAATAAAACGGGTTAATTATATCCCTTTAATTAAATTATGTTTCTAAATTTGATTCAATAGTCATGCCAAACAAGTTAATTATGTTTTGTAGAATAACAAATATTACTGACTATTAATAATTATTATTTCTTTATATACTTCCAGCATTATGGTATTCATAAAAAGATTTAACTAGAGAGATATACTACTATTAATTTACGTTGAACCATTGTAAATAAACATTTCAATTGTTTGTCCATTTAACCTTAAGGAGTATCTTTTTATATTAGCCTAATAATTAAAACAATTGCATAATATAATTATTTTTAAAAGCAGTGGCGTACCGAGGGGGTGCGGATGTGTGGGCCATTCCCTTAACTTGTGTGGTCAACACTCTTTTGCCGAAAATGCTTCATGTATAACATTTTTTGGTACCCTTGAGAGAATTTTTTCCTTCTTTGCTGCTTCCACTCATCGCTGGGATGTTTTAATTGAACACATTGGGGTGTCATTGAAAAGTGGTGACCTTAAAATTGTTTTTTTGCACGAAAAGCGAAGTCAATTAGTGGAGCATGCTATTGAAAAAGCACTTATAAAATCAGACCAACATGGGATTTCGGTAGAGAGAAGATTAAGATTCAAGAAGAGATTGGCAGGGGAAAAAATAAGAGATGCTGGAATTTCTATGCGAGAAGAAAGCAGTAGGGGGATGTTAGAGTGTATTGAACTGCAGATTAGATCAACAGCGTTTAAGGAAGCTGCAGATATGTTTGAGGCTATTCAGCCCAAGATTCTACTGTCAGCAAGTGAAGAAGAGTAAATAGTGTCAGTTCCCAAATTAGCCTCTCTCTACGATGAGCTATCCGAAGATGGGCTCTTAAAAGAAATACCAAGGCTTAGACGACACCAAAAAGCAGCTGATATTGACCTAAAAAAAAGCCATGGACTGGTCAGTATTAGTTATTTTGAAATTCATAACTAAATGGGACTTCATAGAATCTCTTCCAGCACTCTCGCTAGGCCTACAATTATTTCTAACGGTATGTGCGTCTGTGGCTTCATGTGAACGTAGCTTTTCAAAATTTTATAAAAAGCTATTTACGTTCCACCATGGGACAATCAAGACTTTCTGATCTGGCTATGTTATCGATTGAAGGGGATACTGTGAATGATTTTGATGAGGCGATTGACAAGTTTGCAGTTTTGAAGATCAGGAAAGGAAAAATTTAAACAAAGTTATTTTAATGTAAAAAATAACTAACCGCACGGTTGTTTCAGTTGTTTATTGCTTTTACTTTCTTATATTTAATTAATATTATTATTATTTATGTCATATTTGAACTGTAGGCTTGTTTTAAGGAGACAAAAACTATGGTGAAAGTCGTTAGCGGGGGGGGGGGGGGGGGGGGTGACACCCAAAGTTTACCGCACCGGGTGACACCAGCCCTCGGTACGCCACTGTTTAAAAGTATCTTTTATTTATTACATTAATACAAACAATTTTTGTTTTAGAATAGCTTATATTTATGTTTAATTAAAGCAGATGAGCACAAAATCTCTTTTAAATGTAGGGCCTATGTGATTAGTCTGTGTCAATTAATGAGCGCATTGTCTTGCTCTTCGCTAATATATATATGGCAGATTAATATTTAGTCATTTCTGAGTGGTGAAGTGTAAGTGACCTCTTTGAATGCTTAACACGGCTTTCATGTGCAATAAGTAGGCCTACTAAATCATATTCATAAGTGTAAGTTACTTGGGATATCTTGGAAGGACCGCATAACAAACAACGAGGTCTTGCAACGGTCTAACATGCCTAGCATTATCACTCTCCTTTGCCAACGACGTCTTCGGTGGCTTGGCCATGTTTCCAGGATGGAGGATGGGCGAATTCCCAAAGACCTGCTATATGCTGAGCTCGCGGAAGGCAAGAGATAGAGCTACCGGCCGCCCCCAACTCAGGTTCAAGGACGTCTGCAAACGTGATCTAAAGGCTATAGATGTAGACGTCGGAAACTGGGAGAACCTTGCTCAGCACAGAAATAGTTGGAGAGGCACCTTACACACCGGTATAAATGCGGCAGAGGGCAAACTTCGCCTTATGGCGGAGGCTAAACGAGCAGCGAAGAAAAGTAGGCTGCCCCTAACAATCTCCAACGGTCCAGCTTTCAAGTGCCAGAGATGCGATAGAGCCTGTCTCTCAATGATATTCTCCACAGACACAGTCAATTTTGAAGGGCTGGCCAAATCACAGGAGCGCAAATCTAATCGTCTTTCGAGACTATGGAGCCAATGAATGAAGTGTAAGTTGAACCAAAAGCTGAAAATAGAGCGAATGAATGCCTGGCAGTTTAGAATAGCAGATGACTTTCCTAAGCATCTTCCTTCCAGATTTTCCCACAAATTGGCATTTCGATGCCCATTGTTTTGGATGTTTAAAATTCAACTGGATGCGTTTTAAAATCATCAATATCCCTCCACTTAAAATACATCTACATCTAAGAAGGTTGTAGTGAGATCAAACCACTTAGGCTTGATGAGGTAGGAAAAAAAAATGAAAAAAAGAAATCACAATCCTGGCCGTGGATATATATTTGGTTAAAGCCTTTTAATATTAGTAGGCCTATCCTTTACGTATAGGCCTATAAATCTATACTATAAATGAACAAAACGGTAGTATAATAGCCTAGCTTTGCCGCTATAGGCTATATCATTCTACTAGGTAAAAGCTAATATATAACTCATAATATGACCTGTATAAGTCGTAATTTGGGGGCATATATGTATGAACGCGCAATAATCTTCTTTTTAATAGAAGGAGCTTCTGTATGTAACAAGTAAGACAAGAAGATTGGATATATTAAGAAACAACGTTTTGTTCCGTTTCTCTAATAGAGATTTCGCGTTTTTTTTAAATATTATACAAAACCATTTCCCGTCACGTGACAGCAGGTAAAAAGAATTTTATAAGAGGAGAACGCAAAGGTAAACAACTTACAGGTGAATGATAAAAAGCCTTGTAACCTTACGCTACGATACTAAAGTAAAATTAAGTGCATGCATTTAGAAATGCAATCCATAGACAATATAAAACCATTTTAAACGAATGGCTTTGTCAGAAAATTAACTTTCTTCTCCCGTTCAAGTGTAGATACAACATTTGTGTGTTTTTTTATTTTGTATGTCAACAAGACACTTCCGCATTTGATAATTGCTGGTTATTAACGTAATTAAAGAGACACACTTTTGGGTACTTTAAATTAGTAGGCTAAATGCAAAAAGAATGTTATATACTCGTTACCTAATGCCCACTAAAGCATTAATTGAAACATGGTTAACATTAACATACAATACATTTATTAGGCATAGGCCGCCATAGGCATAGGCCTACACTCCTACAGTCTTCAGAGTCCAGAGCAGGTTTATAAAACTAAAATCTTTATTTAATAAAATTAAAAGACACATTAACTGATTAAGTAAGTTGAATAGGCTAATACTAATACTAAATAATACATTGTCTTATATTATTAACAATGATGCATATTTAATCATATTAAATATCAACAAATGAATAAATTTAATCATAAAATTTAAATGAATTAGCCTAAAAATTTCTGTTTTGGAGAGACAACTTAGCGACTTAGCCCACAGAATAGGTATAGAACAGAATGCGCAATCCCTATATGCACAGTCACTAAAAGTGAAGCTCGATTCCGCCATTTTTTTCGACGCAAGGCAGCAGTCGCTAGAGACGCTACAATAGTAAAATGAGAAAGGATATCTAGGCGTACCATAAATATATACAATAGCCTATGTAGAGGGCCTATATTATATTTAATTATAGGCTTACATTTATATAAATGTGACTTAATTACCCATTTTCTTTTCAACATTAAAGGATTAGGCCTATATGATGTAAAATTGTATTACCCGATACTGATATTTGAAAAGATAGCCTAGGCGTAGCTCGGTACGATAATCAATTGTTTTCGCATCATTGTTGCAGTTTATTACACAACAGTTTTTGTAACCTTTGCCTGAAACATTAGCTTTGGGTTTTCGAACTTGTAGAATTGACGAAAAAGACTTTGTAAAAAAGCATCAATATATAGTGTAACCAGGACCGCTGCGTTTAAACAGTATGGCGTCGGTATTACTTCCGGAAACAGAAAAATATGCGATTGCGCATTCTGTTCTATACCAATTCTGTGACTTAGCCTACTTAGGCCCTACTTGGCTTTGGTTTGGCCTAGTTTGCACTTGCTGTTACTGTAAACTGTAACTAGGTAACTAGGCTGTAGAATGTAAGAGTCAGACTAGCATTCAATTCATTCAGCATTCTGATCCAGGTTATTGGTTATAGTTATAGTATAGATTAATAGATTATAATTATAGGCCACTAGGCCTATAGGCCTACTATAGTACATATAGGTATAGGCGTCTATGGTTAGTGGTTTTTAAAGCTACTGAAAATATATAAATGGCTATTTCATGATCATGATCTGGATTCTTATAGGAATTTCTTATACATCTTTATCCTCTTAGGCAGAGACCTATTTTTATATAATATAGGCCTATTATATATAGGGCCTACTTAGTAAAAGTCCAAAACCTTCTAAATCTTATAAATATTTCTTCTAAATTTTGACTATCAAATGTATAAAATGATATTAAGTTTGCATCAAACTGTGAAATGATTTTCTTGTCTTGGGTCTTATTCTAACCTTAGGGCATATCGACAATACTCCTATCATCATTGCAAACGTTCCCACACCTTCACACATCATATTTAAAGTAATAAATCAATATGATAAATACACGTGCCTTTATCTCAGGAACAGAGAATGTATCATGTATCAAAATTTAGCAATTCCACTATTGACATGTCTTTTGGCAATGTCACGAGTGATGTTTTTCTAGGGTTTGCATATAAAATAAAACTTCTAAGACTATTTTTAAATTCATTATTGGCCAAAAACAACAACCCCAATGTGTTCAAACAGGGAAAGGGGAGTAAGATTGCAGTCTGAGCTACAAAAATAAAAGGGAACATGGAGACTGGGATGTTTGATTGCAGTTGTAGAACTTTTTCCAATTAACAAATCGTTTTTAAAAAAAATGATATTGTAGTGTCTAATTGTTGTTGCTTTTCTTTCTCAAAATCGTTTTCACTATAGGTCCCTACTTGTCAATATGTTGATTTTTCCTTATAGGGCATACTTAATTATGTGATTTTTTTAGTCTATACTTGTCAATGTGATTGTCTGCCAAATGATGAATACAAAGTAAGTAAAGCAACTATAGACATTAACAAAACAAAATGTATAAAAACAAAGAGCTAAAAATGTAAACTAAAAATTTGCTGCAACAAACTTAAAAATTAAAAATAATATAGTGTCTAGGCCTATAACACATAGAGTCTAGGTATTAAGATGTGCTAAATGCATTTACAATTTCTATTATGAAAATATACCTATGGTAAATGCAGCAGCTCTTTTTTATTAAGGTATTCTAAACATTCCCAAAATTCTTTCCTCTGGTGGAATCATTTCAATAGCTTAGATTTCTACAAGCAATGACTCTGTACCTTAAGAGAAGTATAAATAACCTTTGCCAGGTATCACATCTGGTTTACATCTGCCCTTTTTATCAGTACACATCTTTCTGTCCAGTTATTTTTTTCCAAACTTACCTACCTAGTGTACTTCAGTAGGATCATTTTAGAAATTTAGGCCTTGAAAATCTTTCACAGGTAAGGATGTCTTATCTATGGTCAGTGTTAGTTCCCTTTACAATTCTTTTTTAAATATATTTTGAATCTACCAAATACTATAGTCAAAGTTTATGGAAGTTTTAGTTTAGTAAGACAGATCAATAATGTTAACAAATTGTATTTCATAAATAAAGTTAAGATGTATTTACTGATAGTTGAAATATATTTTTTTTGTATAATTAAGATGTGTAACTTTTGGCTCACAACTCTCACTATGGAGTTTCATCGTTTGTCTAATAACATTCAGACATTTGAGTAATTAGATTTTGATGGTTTGGCAACAGACATTAATTAATTAATATTAATAATAGATTTTAAAATCTTAAATAAAAATAAAAAAATCACCCTTCTTATTTTAGTCCCAGATTTACCTTCTTCAATTCACAGGAAATTACTTAGGTTTAGGTCTATAAAAAAAAACCTAGACAAATGGGTGAGATTAACTTAACCACAGAGCTGATCTACATGACGCGTAGGCTTAAGAAATTATCATCAGATTTTAATAATTTACAAAGTTTTTATGTTCTGTTGTTTTTGTTTTTCTATTGAAGATAAAAGAAGAAAGACAAACAACCAACAGCCATGCCTACAGCCACATCTGAGGCACTAAGTGCCACAGGTAAATATAAGTCTTTTTTTTTAATGAAACAGTATGCATGTCTTGGAATAGAGTTTTTGTCTGCTGAACATAGTTCATCCACTCTGTTTTTTTTTCTTTAAATTTCTAGTTTTGTGTAATAACATACTATAATAGGCCTTTTTTGATAACCTTTAACAAAATGACTACTTTGAATATCAAGAAAATTTATCAAGTGTATTTAGATAAACTTCAATAAATGCAATTTTCCAAGTGGGGCGTAATTGTAAATCTTAAACATTACAAATACAAGTCAGGCAGACCTAGGTTGCATCAACTAGAATAAAACGGTCACTAAAAGTTTTAGTCTAAACTTGAAAACAAAAGGAATTTAAAAATTCTCTATTTTTGAATTTTCATTATTCAGTGTTTTATGTCTATTGATTCAATTAAATCATTCACCAAGGAGCTAAAAAGTAGTGTTATCAGTTTAGTTCAACTAGTTAAACTTACAAACAAAATATTTCTTTCAGAGGCCATAGAGTTCCTGGCAGACCAACTGGATGAACTGTACGATGTCGGGGCCCAGCGCTCGGAGATTGCCTTCCTTAAAAACATTTTTACGGATCCTTCATTTTTCAAAATTATTGATGTAGGTATTTCTTAACGAAACAAAATTCTGTTTTCTTGCTTAATAAAAGTTGTTTCCCTTCTGAATAATTCTACAAGAGAGCAGACAGCTCTGTGGACTGGTTGAATTAATTAGAAACACCATAGTTTATCTGTTGGGTTTAATAGGAGTTCCTTATACTGATGCTCAATGTTTGAAAAGAATGGGCATTGTGCTAGATACTGGGACGAAGGAGATAGGGTGCAGCCGGTACAACTTCCGGGATCCATGAGTATCAAATGGGACACATGAAGCACATTGCATGTAAAAAAATGTATGTATTCTTAGGCCATTTGAAGACCCCACAGGAAAAAATGGCCACAGGCTCATATTATAGTCCTACATCATATATACCAAACTACTTTTCAAGTGAAAAAACAGCAATTACTACTGGAAAGAACAAACCCTGTACAATGAACAAAAAATAGAGGCATAGTCCCTTGTTAAAAGTGAAATAACTACAAAAGTATGATTCTGCCATTTTTTCATGTGTGGTCTTCAGATCTTATAACTTCAAAAGGGGTCCAGTGCCAACCTTGTTCCTGCATATCATAATCCTCCCTGTAGACCTCTGGTTACACTATCCATTAGCATGCCATAGGGCAGGGGTCGGCAACCTTTTGCTAATAGTGTGCCAAGCTAGGATTTCTAAATCATTCAGCGTGCCAACAGGCTAAATGTCAACTTGCTCTATTATACTTGTTTTCTTATAAGACAAGTAGGTAATTTATATCCGTAGCTAGACATAGGCCAAAAGCAACGGAACTCTATAGAGAAAATCTCGTTTTATATTTAATTAAAAAAAATAATGTGTATGTGATTATCATCTTTTTTATTAGCATTTATACCAAATACAAAATTATATTACCAGACTTTCACATTTATGGTAACTATTTTGTAAAGGTTATCATTTAGTTGGCAAGATACAAGCTCATTTATCTAATGCTAGTATTTATTATAATACTTTGTTCTCAGTTTAACTGAGATGTTCTTTAATTCATTCAAGTCATAAGTCAACGGGTGATGATTATAAATTGTCATTAAAGGGAATTGATACAAAGTAATTATACAAACTGAGTAGTTCATGTAATGTTCAGAAAATGTGCATATATTATATTAGTCATATAATATTTATATAATTTTCAAACTACTTTTTGACAGTATGGTCATTATAAAGTTATAAGTTGTAGACCATTTAGTCTTTTATAAAATAAAAATTAAAAAAGGATAATATTAGAAATATTAGCGGAAAAAAGGTAGTGAATTATCTCCCTTTAATTAAAATAAAGATTCTAAATTTATTCAATAGTGATGCCAAACAAGTTATGTTTAGTAATATAAGAATTTTACTGACTAATTATTATTTCTTTACATAAACTAGCGGTGTGGTATTCATTGCAAGATTAAATTATTAGAGGTATAAAATTAATTTACGTTAAACAGTTGTAAGTAAAAATTTCCTGCATTAATTATTTCTCCATTCATCCTTAAGGCTTAAGGAGTTTATCTCTTAAACAATTTGGCACATTTCATTAAAGGTTTAAAATTCAACTGGCTACATTTTAAAAATGCCAATATCCCTACACTTAATAAAAAAAAGTATCTGCATCTACTAAGGTCGTAGTAAGATTAAGCCAATTATGCTTGATTAGGTATGAAAAAATAAATTTAAAAGTCTTGAAACTCCGCTTTGAGTGCTTCGATGTGCTTCTGAAAAAGACCAACTATATATCTTAATGTATGCCTTTGTAAAGGGAAGTACATTTTAGTTAAATGTTGTGAAATTGATTTCACTCAATATAAATATTACTGGAACATATAGTTGTTTTTGTTTTCATCAATAATAAAACACCTCGGAGGTCTGTCGCGTGCCATTGAAAATCGCTCTGCGTGCCAAGTTTGGCACGCGTGCCTTAGGTTGCCGACCTCTGCCATAGGGAGCTTTAATTCCCTATCCTAAAGCATTTAAGAAAGTTGTGAACAATGGATGGTGAATGGGCTATTAGGAGTCTCCAATGGATATTTTTTCGTACTTTCTGCCCTAATATGTTTTTCAATTTGTGTGCTGACAGATCCACGAAGAAATGGAGGTCATGATGCCCCAGTCCAAAGAAAAAGATTCCATTTCAGCTGCCAGAGATCTGTTGGTTGACTTGGACGAGGCTGCAGATCACAATGAGGTTGCGGAAGAGCTGAGGTACATCTTGTGTCAGCCACACTTCAGGGTAAGATAACTTTTGATATTCATTTTCTTCTATGTATTCTTTTGTTCAATCACAGGTCAAAAATGATTTCTTTTAAATCACAAAGTTTTCTTTTTCTAAACATTTGGTTAAAATTATATTTCATGAACTAGTTAAATAAATGCTTGAAATTGTTATAAATTACACTATATACTAGTTCAAGCAGAACTTTTAAAATATAATGGTTATAAATATCGGTAGGAATTTTTTGATTGAGTTGTGTCCAGGGGTGAAGCCATGGCTGAGGGGAGCTAAGCACTCCTGATAAAATTTTCAAAATATATTTTTCAACAAAGTTTTTTTTTTTTAAATATGTACTAAATTTGCGAAAAATTTGGTAAATGTTTGTAAAATGAAAGTTCAGCCCACCCTGGAAAGAATGTCTGGCTTTGCCCCTGGTTGTGTCACATGCTGTCTTTGTTTCTTAGCCATTTGTCAATTTAACAAATTATCCCTAAGTTGAATTAATAAAGGAACCTTTTATTTATATTTATAAAGGCCTACTGTTTCTTTTAGCAACAGTTGGCTGTTGTTGTTTTAATCCCCCTCAAGAAGAGATGCCAAGAGATATGCTCGATCTTCCAAACCTAATTTTTGCCAAAAAGGATAATTATGAATATCGGCAATTCAATTAAAAATAATTCAATCTTTAGGGGCTGTAGAAATGGATCTTGTCAATGTCTAATACTTCTCTGTGCGGCTCTGTTCTAAAGAGAGTTACCCTTTGATTTCTGTTTGATGGGGTTGGCCGGTCTTGCGGTTAGTTCACCAGACTGTCAACGAAAAGGCCCGGGTTTGAGCCCAGATGCAGCCCATTCCCTGTGGCCCTGCAGGAGTTTTGGGCATATTGGACGTAAGAATCTTCTAGAGCGCACTGAGCATGCTAAAATTAATAGCATGGATAGAAGCGCTATATCATATCATGCTTTAGTCCAAAAATGGAAAGTTTTTCAAATCAGTCTCAGGAGTGAATGAATAATGCTTCATTCCGCAGGATAAAGTGGTACCTTTCCTGGTTGGGTTATGATGTATTAAGTAAATGGTGGATCCTATTTATCTTCCTACTAGGGCAGAAGAACCGATCATTTAATAGCATGTTTCCTTCCCACCATGGGTTAGTCACTATGAAGAATATGGGCGGTGTGCTTTTTTTTCTATTAAAACATGTCAGTCACATCTGACATCTGTAGTGTCCTATGTGTTATAATGTACCGTGTGTATCAAGGTTCAGTGGTCACTGTAACTTTTGTTTTTGTGGTGTGCCTGGAAGATCATGTGCGATCCTGGTCCTGTGTAATGTTGTCCCAATAAACATCAGTTATTGTTTAACACCTGAGCCCAGCAGTTGTGTTTGTGCTTTTAAAGAAAACTTAGACACTACAACATCCACCATGCATTCATTCTCAGGCTCTCCTAGTTGTGCATGACGATGTCCTCAACAAAAATTTTGAGGGAGACATTGACAAAACCCAGGAGATAACCAAGGGGCCACAGCTTCTTTCTCCACTGCCGCCCGTGTTCAACTCCACCTCTGAGCAAGTTCGCTTTGTTAACATTCGGAAGTCACAGACAGAACCCCTGGTGAGTACGCTACCATTTGGACACATGTCAAAACCGATGTCACTAACATTTTTTTTTACTGTTACAACTAATTACAACTAATGTTGTTACTAATAAAAGTGAAGAAAATAAAACACTGGATATCTTGATAGCAGTTTTAAAAAAAATTATTTAGGTACTTTTTTTTTTTTTAGTTTGTGATGACATTTTACAATGACTATGTTTGTAGGGTATTACTGTCAAGCTAGATGAGATGAATGATCTGCAAGTAGCTAGGATCTTACAAGGCAGCATTGTGGATAGGCAAGGTAGGTGTTGCTTTACGAGTGTGTTGCTCCTGATTTTTTTAAATCCTGCTTACAAATTGAGTTAAATCATTTTTTACAAAACTAGTATAACATTAAAATTTATGGTATAAAACACTTTGAAATTCATAATTGTTTGTATTACATTGGGCAAAAAAAATATTTCTTAAATAAGGTTCAGATAAAAAAAATATTTCAATATGTCAATAAGTGTTAGTGTATGTACAGTGCATGACAAATGTGGTATAGCATTTTGGGTGGCGGGATAGGGTAAACCCTATCAATAAGAGATGTAAGGCGCCTCCTTCCCTCCACTAGCCTGTGGGACACCTCATGAGCAGGGGTGGAGTACCCGCTTAGCCCCCCCCCCCCCCCCCCCCCCCCCCGATTAGGGTCACGTGATATCATGGAAGGCAGATGATGGATAGAAGTGGCAAGCAGCTGAGAAGTATCTTAGGAACTGGTCACCGCTTTATCTGTGCTAGGCAGAGGAGGCTGCTAGAGGCACAATGGCTAGGACAACCCGCCCAAAATGGGAGCTGCCTAACAGCCTGGGGAGGATTGGGCCCCGCTAGGTTTACTTGCCCAAGACACACCATGAAATGACAACTACTGTCAAAAAATGGTGCACCAACGACCCTCACTCGGGTTATGGGATAGAAAAAGAAGAAGATGCATTGATTTCACTATCATTTCACTATTTATTTTTGGTTAGGCATGCTTCATGTGGGCGACATTATCCGTGAGGTCAACGGATGTCCAGTGGCGACGCCCGAACAAATGATGGATTTAATCATAGACTCTGACCCTGAAATTACCCTGAAAATCACTCCGTCCTTTGTGCACACAAATAAAGCTGAACCCGTAAGTTTCTTTTCACTATTTTACTGCCGTTTCTTATTTTCCTCTCTATATACTAGTGATTATTGCATCTTGCACTTGTTCCTTAGAGTTTAAATATATAAACATTAATCTATTACAATACTCAGAGAGATGTGTATGAGCTCGCTGTTTTACAGAGTGGCATCCAGACATGGAATGGGTTGCCTGAACAAACCAACTTAACTCTAATAATAATGCAAGACTTGACTTGAACTGTTGATAAGCATAGGGTACAATCACCTTACATATTGAATGATCATCTGTAACATATAAGATGACATAGATAATATAAGTGTTTCAAGTGATATTACGTTCTACGTTTTCATGAAAAGTTCAAGCAACCCATTTACTGGCAGGATGCCACAGCAGGATGTTAACTTTTATATAGAGAGAAGAATTTGATTTGGCATTACTGTATTATGGCTCATTATTATAAGGAGGACTCAGTTTTACTTTAATAAGTAGATATATTGTTAGGAGCTGCTATTTTATGCGCTATATTCGAAGCTGTAAATTATATCACTTTATTTTTCTTCAACAAAGGTGTTTATGAAAGCCCACTTCAGCTGGGACCCCATGAAGGACCGTCTACTGCCATGCAAGGAGGCAGGACTCCCGTTCAATGATGGCGATATCTTAGAGATTGTTTTTGCAGATGACACCAATTGGTGGCAGGTAAAAACCAATGTCTATAACCCATATTGTGTGTGCTGATTGAATTGTACTGAATTAAATCTACTGAGTAAGTGAAGTATATTTTCATACCAAATTGGTGCATAGGGCTAAGGAAGTAGCATTCATAAGTTTCCATGGCCTCGTTATACAATACCCTGCCATCTCTACTTTTTCCCAACTAATTTCAGGTACCAAACAGAGCTAGCAGTAGACTCAGGGTCACCTTCCAAATTGGGTTAAAAATCCTGGCGTTAAGATTGATTTGAACTCAGGACCTCTGGTACAAAGATCTGCTGCTCCACTGTGCTCCTATTGTAGTATTTGTAAAACTGTAGAAAATGTACTGTCAGTTATTGCCCCTTATAGAATGTAAGAGCAGTTATCAGAAGGTCAAATTTAAGTATTAATACAACCTCCCAATGTTAATAAGTATAAGGCTTTGATTTAGAACAACATGTTGGATTAATTATGTTGATAATGCGTAAGTCAAGGCGTAATTCTGTGACAGTTCTCCTGCGTTGGCTTCGTCGTTGGCTCCCTGTGAAAGCCAGAATTGAATACAAAGTGGCGCTACTTTGCCATCAGTGCCTTTTTAATAACGAGATGCGGTCCTATCTCAAGGAACTAATTACACCATATTTCCCGCAAAGAACACTTCGTTCTGCCAATTCATCGCTTTTAGAAGAGCTCCGTTTCTCTCTGACGACCGTTGGCCTTAGAGCCTTCTCAGTATCCGGTCCGAAGGTGTGGAACTTACTTCCCGTTCAACTCAGGCGAACAAGCTCTATCGATACTTTCAAAAAGAACTTAAAAACTCATTATTTCAAGATTTACCTTATTTAACATTTAACATGTTTTAGACCCCTACTGTCTTACTTATAGGTTGGGTCAGTTAATGCTACATTTATTTGATTTTTTAATATTTGTTTTATATCATCAGTTAGCTTTGTCTCCTAGCCTAGAGCAATGTCTGTGTTCTTAGTTGTATGTTAAATGCGCTCTGAGCTTACATTATGTTTGTTGGCAGCGCTATAGAAATATTATATTATTATTATTATAATTATATAGCATGTAAATATACAATCGAATGAAATGTGAAGGCTTACTAGTAAGTATCCCTTTTGAGACCAATTTGATCCAGCATGCAGAAGTTTCTGTAATCACAACATGTAATGGGATGTGTATCCAGCATAATGCCCAGCTGTATTACTTATTCAAGAAAATTAATGATGTGTAAATAGATTTGAATTTCCGTTTCCAGGCTCGCCTAGCAGAGCTTCCAGATGGCCCAGTTGGTTTAATTCCATCTCAAGCTTTAGAAGAAAAAAGGAAGTCCTTTGTGAGCCCTGATCTGGACCATTCAAAGAGCAGTTTATGTAAGGAACTCATTTCTTTTATTTTCTCAACTCTGATTAACTAACATTCAACCTTTGTTGAATTTTTAACAAAGGGGAATAATAATTGTTTTTAAAATGTATCCATAATTTTTTTTAAATTATTCAGTGGGAATTCAACTTTAATAAAAGGCGACATTATAACATTTAAAATCTGGAATTATGAAATAATTTTATCCTTATTTTATAAAAATTCAATATTTAATGTGAAAGAATTGTAGAGCCAATTAAAATATATGATATGCCATGTTCTTATTTTAAAAAAAGTATAATTCCAAGGGATTGTAAAGTCAAGACAGTGCAATACTGATAATAATTGATTGGCTTTTAGAAATGTACTTATTAACTAGCCTTGATTCACTTAAGAAAACAGTTTCTGAAATGTCTGATGTTTATTTCTGAATTTAGTCTGTGGTTTAACCAAGAAGAAAAAGAAGACAATCAAATATAGTTCAAGAGACAACAAAGGTAAATGTAAACAATTTTTTGTAATTTAGTTTTGTGGCTTTCTTGTGTTACCGGTACTTGCTTTGAGCGCAAATTAATAAACAACATTCATTCTTTCATTGCATAGACTTGCGTAAGACATTGTATTTTGCACGCCTTGTTCCAACTACTGATAAGTTTAATAACTCTTTTACACAATGTTTCATGGATGATAAGAGAATTCAATAGATTCTGATTGATAATACTTCTGTATGGTTTATGCTACAAATGCTTCTGTCTAAAATGATCACAATATAGATCAAAACATCAGATTTAATATAGCAAGAAGTTTCAAAATCAATTGCTACTAAAGAATTAAGAAGGGCCATTTGCAGTTCTTTTTTCTCTCAGATTTCCTTTCCCCAACCGTTTTCTATGATAAGTTGTTTTTTCTAAGATAAGATAAGATTGCTTTATTGATCCAGACAAATGCAAATTAGATTTGATTACAGACCTTCCGTCTTTCAGCAGATTTTAAACAATATAAAATATAAAAGAACTATTAGTACTCTGGCACAAATATATACTTATAAATAGACATGCCCTCACACTATCATATCATTTATCATACAAGAAAAAAGTATCAGGAGTCAGCTAGGGGTCATCTATTAATTATGTCAACAAATGTCATGAAATCATTATCTTTTATCATTGGACGGACACAAAATGAAGTAGGCCTACCTGGGAGTGCGCTCATTTGAATCAGTTGCACCTTCTTTATGGAACAATTTATCTCAAACACTGAGAGAATCTTTTAAAAAGAACTTAAAGACCTTTCTGTAATACATCTGCCATTGCAAATCACACCAAGAGCTCACTGAGCATGCTAATTTAATAGCATGGGTAGAAGCACAATAAGAAGTGCCCATTCTTATTCTTATATTATATATATTACTCCAAAAAAAATGTAGCTCTACACTATGTTATTTTAATTATCATATACACTCTTGCATACATTGCTCCCACTGTTAAGTTGAGTGTAGTTTAATGAGTCAATATAATGGCGTTATTATGTGAATCATGATTAAAACTAATAATATTTTCTTAATTTACAAGTCTTTAAAAATTCAGATTAATATACTCAGATATAAGTAAATTAATATTTTGTTACTGGCTAGTAAGATTACTATCACTTAGTCCATACCTATCACTTAGTCGATACTAATGTCTCATTAGAATAATTAATAACCAGACGATGTGATGAGTTCGACATAAAAATATTCAATGGCACATTTATCAGAACAAAGTTTTAGACCTAACCTAACCTACACATACAAGTATATACTGATGCAATTAATTTTGATGTGCAAAATTCAAGGAATTTTAACAAATATTTTTTAAAATTTCATTGATTTACATCTTTGAATTTTAGAATTTGACAAAGCTGACGTCATGGTTTATGAGGAGGTCAGGCGCATGGCCCCGTTTGAGCGCCCGTTTTTAGTACTCGTCGGAGCCAAGGGTGTTGGAAGGAGATCATTGAAACAGAGGCTAATCAAGGATGACCCCAGGAGATTCGGCACACCCATTGCTCGTAAGTTGATTGGATTCAGTGTAAATCCAAAGATAAAATTGAGGCGTTTACTGAGCAGTGTTTCTTGTCATTAATTTATGATCAACTTTAAACCCTTATCAACCGTGTCTGGTGCAAACCGGCGAAGTCTTTAAATTTTGTTAACAATTGTTTTTTATCAAAACCTTTCTTTGGAAAGCCTCCATAAAGTCTAAAATATCTTGCAGCATTGTCCAATAGATACTCTGCGATTTCATTGTAAAAACAAAAAAGGCTAAATCTATTTTTTCTATACATTATTTTTTCAGCTTTTTGCTTTTCCGGAAAAATTAGCTTTTTTTTTTTTTTACTTTTCTGTCAATATGATTTTAACAACATACTCTAAAAATATAATTGTTTACAATTTTTACCAAAAAAAAACTCCATCTGGAAAAAAAGCCAACTATTTAGTAATTGTAATATAAATTAGAATTAAGAAAGGCCTGGACAGTTCCTTGTGAAACTCCTGAGTTTACAGTTATTGGTGATGATTCAGAGCCATTAATTATTACAGTTTGTTCACTACCTATGAAAAATTCTTGAATCCACTGATTCAAAGATGAAAAACAAAATTACGCTTTTTAAAAATAAACTAATATGGTGAATTTAATTAAATGCTTTGGAAAAATTTAGTACTATTGCCTCAATTTGGTTCTTGTTATCTAATCCTTTGATAGAGTCATCTGTTAAACCTATTAATTGTGTTTCACATGATCTGTTGATGTGAGCACAATGCATTAAGTTTGTCTAGGTGATTATCTATTTTGAAAGCTGTCATTGTGGTTTTGAAAAACATCAAACATATTAACAGCATTCAAAACCCTGATCGAGATGAAAGGCTAGACTTAAACCACAGGTATAAGCATGGGACACACTAGTCTTATGTATATAAGGAGCATCTGTAACATGATAATAGAAAGTCTCGTAGGGTTATGTTTGGCCAGCACATTGCCCATTGGCTATTACTTCTACTATCTGATGTATGGTCTCCATCAGTGCTGCTTAGACAAAGGGACACTTTTGTGGGTGGGAGTGTGTGCAGGGGGGGGGGGGAATTCAGGATTTTAAGCTGGGACCATTGGAAATGATATATTATTGGGCACAGTGACCGAGCAGTGGCACATTCTGCAGGTGTACAGAAGGTCCTGAGTTCGAATCCTGGTGAAGGCTAGGATTTGTTCCCGGTGATAGGAGGGTGTCCCTGAGACTACTTAGCTCTGATGGCACACTAGCTGGCTAGCTGGGGCTAAAGTAAACGCGGCTGGGCATTGTGCTGGCCACACAATCCTGTGGTATGCCGTGGCCATAGAAACTGGTTAACGCTGCTTTACCAGCCCTATTGATCAATTTGGTCTTACAGGATACTTTATATTGAATGTTTTCATTGTCCTGTTTGTCTGAATGTACTCTGTTCTTTTTGTCCAGACACGTCAAGAGCACCACGGGAGAATGAAGCCGACGGCCAGGGCTACTACTTCACGGACCGTGAGACCATAGAGCGAGACATCCTGGACAACAAGTACATTGAGTACGGTGAATTCAATTTCAACATGTACGGCACTCGTATTGATTCCTGCTGGGATGTGGTCAAGTCTGGCAAAATGTGTGTCCTAGATGTCAGCCCATCTGTATGTACTTTTTTTTAGTATCTTGGCTTAGTGTTAGTACTTTGGTTTTATTTTTTTGCTTCTTTTACTTGTCAGATATTGGTTTAGTTTTATTCATTGAATTAAGATTTTTTTTGTTACATTCTAGTTTAAATTAAGACTTATATTTTTATTATTTGCTATAGTTTAACTAACTTTGTTGTTTTTTAAATTATTTGTAAAATGTTTATTTTAGTTTAATATATTTACGTATTATTCGTTTAATTATAGTTAAATGTGTTATAGTTTATTTTGTCTGGCTTAATTTTTTAAGTTGTATTTTTGTTCAAAGCTACTTACAACATGTAATAAATGATAAATGATTGATGCCCTTAAATCTTGTTGAGAACTGTTTGATAATTTCCTTTGATTTCGTTGATAATATCCCTTGATTTCACTCTCACAGGCTCTCAAGATACTGAAGAATCAAGAGTTCATGCCCTACATAGTATTTATAGCAGCACCCAGCGTGGAGGCACTCAAGGTTATGTATGAAGAAGGTCGCCAAGGTGGCAGAGTAAGTCAAAACAATATAACAATTTCAGCCATTGGTTACGTTTTGATTCAGCTTTAGCTTAAACAGTGCCCGATTCTTCATTTTGGTCCTTTATATAGCCACTGACAATTTTAACTTTTTTTTAAAAAAAGCAAAGACCCTTCAGAGAGGGTTGTATGGCAGGAAGCAATGCCCGGTTGCTTTTACTGTCCCTGGGAACTCCAGGTACCTTTCAGAGCTGGGTAGACTCTGGGACACCTATTAGACCTGGTTCAAAATCTTTCCTTTTTTACATGGATTGAAGCTAGAAACTTTCACATTGGCAATTTGATGTGCTGCCACTAGTTCACAGTTAACACTTCATATTCTTAACAAAGACTTCTTTACTTTCTTCTCATAGCCAAGTTCCCATTTAAGAGCTTCGTGAACTGAGACATGTGATCTGAATCCATTTAATTAAACCTCAGAACCTGTTTACTGAAGATTAAGTTGCTTTACTATATGTATGGCTTTTAGAACTGGTTAAATGAAGTCTTTGGAAGATTCAAGTTGGTGGTTAGTTTTCTAATAATCTGCCTGAGATTGAAGTTGGTGGTTAGTTTTCTAATAATCTGCCTGAGATTGAAGTTGGTGGTTAGTTTTCTAATAATCTGCCTGAGATTGAAGTTGGTGGTTAGTTTTCTAATAATCTGCCTGAGATTGAAGTTGGTGGTTAGTTTTCTAATAATCTGCCTGAGATTGAAGTTGGTGGTTAGTTTTCTAATAATCTGCCTGAGATTGAAGTTGGTGGTTAGTTTTCTAATAATCTGCCTGAGATTGAAGTTGGTGGTTAGTTTTCTAATAATCTGCCTGCTCAAAAACTGAAACCTGTTGGATTGAAAAAAATAAAAATTGAATAAAGTATCTACAAATACCAACCAAGATTTGTTACTTCTCAATTCCTGTTTATCTATTGGCTGGTTTTGTATATAATTTCTTGTTTTCAACTAACGGACTATTTAGTCATTAAGGTGCACACACATTTTTGCTGCCTGTATTTACATTGGCACAAAGGACAGCAACAAAGTATGTAGACTTCTTTCAGTCATGTGCCAGTGTGTTAATTTCCGCTGTTTTTCTGTTCACTGACCTGTCTTGCACTTTTATACGGGCATTTGATGGAGGGATGCCTTACTGATTTTTCCATCTTCCCATTTAATTGCTTATATGAGCGTCAAGATTATGCTTCTTAAGCTCATCGTATATGTCTGATTGTATAGATCTTATCATTTCTTATCTTATATAAGGTGTTTATTGTCTTCATGCAATTTTATATGTCTTATCTTGTATATCTTGCTTATCAATTATATCTTATATACATTTTTCTATTGCGTGTTAAATATTGGAAATGTTTCATTTCAGGTGAAAGGAGTTGTGGAGTTGAAGAGTGTAAGTAGAAATGTGTCATAAATTATTGTACAGAAAAATTGACATTTGTGTAGAGGTGTCATGTTGTTGCAGGATTTTCTTTCCATCATACAAAACAAATGCCGAAACTATAGTCCAATCTTAGTTTAAGGTTTAGAGCATAGGTTCTCAACCTTTTTCGGCTCACCGCCCCCTTTTACAATTTTTATCCGCTCACCGCCCTCCACCAGACACACTTAAACCACCACACACTTTCTTTTAGCGCCCACCCCCCCCCCTTTCCGCCCGTATGGGCTATAGTTTCCGCTATTTTTTAGGCGACTAGACTTTTTGTGTGGTTTTTATCTAAAAAAAAACTGAAAATGAAACATATTGTAAGAATTAATAGATCAAACAATGGCCCAAACAAAAGGTTTAAATAAATCAATATTAATGTGAATCGTTCGCCTGGTGTGTTGCTAGCATTTGTCTATTTTTGTTTAAATTTCGGCGGCTGCAAAAGCTTTAGTTCTAATAATCAGTAAGATTTGTTATATTACAAAACAGAACTTGTCCAGCATCACTATTGAACATGTGGAAACATAATTATTGTGGAAACATTTTTTAATTAAAGGGAGATAATTAGCCTGTTTTATTTGAGCTAATATTTCTGTTTTTTTTTTCTTTTATAAAAAATAAATGGCTTACAATTTATAACTTTGAAATTATCAAACTGTTAAAAATATTTGAAAATTATATAAATATTATATGGCTAAAGAATTTATATGTATATTTTCAAGCATTACAATAACTACCCAGTTTGTATGATTACTACTTATCTATACAGCTTAATTATAATGTATTACATTCTTTGATAATAACTTTGAAAGTTTCAAACACATTTAGGACATCTTGGTTAAACTGAGATCAAAATATTAATATTAGTAGATGTAAGCACGACAGTGCTTGGTCAGCAGGGTTGACAGTCCGGTAAACCAACCACAGGACTAGCGGGCTGCTCACCATATTTGTCAAATACTGACCCCTACTTAATCGGAAAGTCACTGCGATTCCTATTTCTTATTATTATAATAATATGTAGGCGTACTGTTGGGGGATATCAGATATTTAGCAGCACTTGTGTTTACATCACATTTTATCCAAACCTTAATCAATTCAAATAGCTGAAGTGTTCAAATTAAATCAGGTACGTTTGTACCGCCCACTTGCCCTTCACCGTCCCCCCAATCGCCCCCGGGAATGTCAGCGCCCCCTTAAAGCTTCTCACCGCCGCCCGCCCCCCCCCCCCCCCCCAGGGGCGATATCGCCCCCTCTGAGAACCTATGGTTTAGAATTTAAAATTAAAAAATTAAATTAATCCAATATAAAATCAAAGAGGCCCAGACTTTTATTTTTCTGAACTGGGGTTATGATTTGGATCAGAATGTACTATTTCAAAGAAAATGCCACTAGACTAGATGGTTCCAGAGAAAGGGTTTCAAAATTTCCTGTCAATTTATCTATATATTTTTCTTGCAATGTTTTCTTTCCCTTTTTCAGGAAGATGATTTCATTGTCACAGTTAAAGAAAGTGCTGAGATTGAGCGTAAATTCAACAGCTACTTCGATGAGATTATTGTGAACGACAATTTTGAGGAAACCTACCGACTTCTCAGGAAATCGCTGGCCGAGATGACCAGCAAGCAGCAGTGGGTGCCGGTCAACTGGATACACTAGAGCATATTGCCTGTTTAGCATTTCCTATTCTGGGTTTAGTTTGGTACCTACATTTATCCTTCCTGAAGCCTTGAAGTTGAAGACTTTTGTCTCTTGTTGAGAATCTTAGCTTGACTTAACCCTTTCTCCACTAGGAAGCTGCCAGGCTTAATCTACCCCATCCCAAAGGCAAGTTGCTTAACTCCGTATGTTAATTTTAAAAAAGCTATTAAATTATTAAAATACCAACTTGTAAAAATAGTATCACTAAGGCTCTCTTTTGTCTGAGTTAAAATGGGGCTTACATATGCTTTTAAAAATGCAAAGCGCTATCAGAAAGGGAACAACTAAAAGTCTGCCACTCCAGGGGAGAAAGGGTTAATTAACATAGCAACAGGCATTGTTTTAACAATATTATGCTACATGAACCCGTGTTAGCGTGCAGAGTTTGTTTGTGTTTCCCGTTAATGTTTTTGTGAAGTAGTTTAGTTGGTAAAGGGTTTGAGTATTGATTGGGTGTTAGAAACGAATGGATAGCTTTAGATACAGTGCAGCATGTTTCTGTGAAGTTGTTTAAAATCTGAAATCAAATGACAATGATTGAAGTTGTTTGTTTTTGCCTGTTGGTGCCGTGGGGTTGATTTTTTGTTTTGCCTACATTCTTGTTGAAAAAGTTTTTTTTAAGTGAATATATCAAAGTAGACCAATGTTTACTGACTGCCTATCTGTTGAAAATGTTGACTAATTATGCAAACATGTTTGATGGTCTTAGATTTAGTCTCTTAATGACTATCTGATTTATATAGCATACAAGTATTTTGGTGAAAAAATGAAACAGTGTGTTTTTATATAACATTTTACTTATAAGTGTACTAGTTTGTTGAGCTTAAATTAATGATAGGTTTACCCAAGTATTTTGTATTGTATTGTATGTACCTGTATTGTATTGTATTGTTTGTACCTGTGGCAGTTCTCTGGTTAGTTTTAGAACTTCTCTGGCAGCTGTTGGGACGAAGTAAGCAAAGAAAACCAAAGCCTGGAAAAAATATCTTTTCTTCTCTTGCCATATTGATAACAAGAAGCCGTCGTTGGGTTGAAAGTAAACAGATTTTCTTTTCTTTTTTTTTTTTACTTTTTTTTTTCCTGTTCTATTTTATAACATTCTGTATTAGCATAGTCTACATTTTCATTGGTTTTACATTTCTCGATATATAAACTTTTAAAAAGTCTGTACATAACCTTTGGAAGACTTGTATGTATTCAAACTGTTTTAACACCTTCTTTTTTTCCAACTTTGGTAAATATTATAGTGGAGTCTCTATTGAATGGAAATGTGGAATTTAATGGAAAACTTTTCACATTGTATATATATATATAATATATAGGCTAATATAGAAATATAAATTTTTTTAGATTTGAGGCGAGGCATTGTTTGCTTGTAAATGAATAGTTATATTTTCACATCAAATATCAAATATGTTTTGAATTATTAAGTTTATATAAATTTGTCAAAATCCGGACACTGCCATACTATCATATAATTTAGACTATTATTAGGATATAATAATTGCAATAATTATAGTATGTCATACTGGGCTTAGTAAGCTTACTTTATTATTGACCAGCCTTTTGATATAAAGTAATAGCTCTTCCACCAATACATTCTTTTCAATTGAAGTTTTAATTTACATTGTGCTGCCCACACAATCTCCATTCATATCGAGACTAACAGAAAATATTTACCAGTATTATGGCCTATGAGGACAAATGCATAAAAGTTCTCTTTTTTTCGGCATGAAATGGGTTACCTAAAACGGTGAGAAAATCCAACAAATTTGAAAATACTTATCAAAACGCAAGACTAGAACTATATCCTCTGACAACAGGGTAGTGGCATATAATTTTCTCTATAGCAAAAATTGATCTATAAATTATAAGATAAGAGGATTTGGCAAATTGAAAGAGCTAATCTAGTTCTGGATTAGAGTTATGATCAACAAGTTTGAGAACTACAAGACATTTCCCCCCCCCTTTTTTCTACCAATGAATGTTCTGTTGTTGTTTTTTTTGCTTCAACTTCAATTTGTACACTAACTACATAGTATATTATTTGTGAAGAATTTTGGTATGTAAAGTAAACATTTATGTTTTTAAATAGAACTAAGTTAAGATCTGTGTATGAGACTTTTATTCTCGTAGTAAAACTTTTAAAAAATTATTTATTATATCGGGTGAAGAACTTAATCTGATTTGGATTCTTAAAAATAGAATTGAATTCTGTGTCGTGGTGACCTAGCTGTAGTGAGGGTCCCATGTTTGAATTCTGGTGATGTTGTTCTGGCGACTTGTTCCCGGAGCGGAAGCGCATTCGGCTGGCATACCAAAGGTTCTGGGTTAAAACCCTGGTGAAGGCTAGCAACTTGTTCCCAGATCTTAAGTCCCATGAGTCCGCCCATGGGTGCCTGGCAGTATAGTTGAGGAACTGTCAGGCGTCTGGAACATTGTGCTGGCCACACGCCCACTTGTATGCCGTGGCCGCAGACATTTGTGAGCTCTGCTTCACTAACCCTATAGATCAACTAGGTCTGAAGAGGGTTACTTTATTTACTTATAGAATTTAACATTTCTTCTTAAAACTTAACACAAGGTTCACACCTAAGAGATTATTTTGACCTTTGTTTTGTCTACCTTAAACTTTACAGTTAAAACATAAATGATGCTTTAATTTTCTCTTTATTTAACTTCAGGTTTATAACAAACAAAATCTGATGCAGAATTTATAAATTTATTTACACTTTATTTTATACAAACTCGTAGCCTTAAACATTAATATCATTATGTCCAATGCTTTTTTGTTTAGCTGTGTGTGTTGTTTATTCTTTGTACTGATTTTCACAATCCGAAGAAAATATTCATAGACAATATTTAATACTGTAAACGAAGTGGAATTAATGTTTATATTTTATACATTCCATTTTTTACACATTTTGACTTTATGTGTTTATATTTCATTATATATTGGCAATTCTTTTTTTAAAAGTACATTTATATAAACATTTTACCGTTTTTGTTTCATTTTTAACAAAATTAAACTGTTCATATATTTTTGACAAAATTTTTTTTTTTGTTTTTTTAATGTTATTATTGTCATACTAGTAAATAATGAAATATTTATTTTATTTCACTTAATGAGTGTGGCATAATAATTACATTCATTGCTGCAGAACAATTCAGAGAGAGATAAAATCTTTATTATGACAACTTACAAAATAAGACTATTGACAGTTTTTTAATATATAAAGTAGTAAAAGTAAAGTATCACGTCGGACCAAATTGATCCATCGGGGCCGATGAAGCAGCGTTCACCAGTTTCTGTGGCCACGGCATACTAGGTGATTGTGTGGCCAGCACTATGCACAGCCGCCTTTACTTTACCCCCAACAAAGGTCAGGTACCCATGGGTAGACTCAAGGACAACCCTCCAGTCCCGGGAAAGAATCCTAGCCTGCACCAGTATTCGAACCCAGTATCTTTGGTATGCCAGCCTAACGCGCTGCCCCTCGGCCACCAAGACCAGACTAAATCTACTAAGATAAAGAGCTGAGGCTGTCTCTCTTTGACCCTACTTAATCATCAACCCAGCTGTCATAGCTGCTAAATGAGAATTACGAGAGAACAGATCAAACCTTTAACAATTTATCTTTTCAAAACCATAAACAAAAAATGCATGACAAGAGTATAACCACTGATACGAATAGGACGCAATAATCGTTTGTAGAGAAGGGGCATCTGTTAAATATATAATATGAGATAGATAATTGAATTCACCCAGTGAATTCACAAGATTAGGCTGTAAAGTCACGTGACGGTCGTTCTTTAGGTCAATCAAAATTTACATGGATTATTTATTAATTAAATATATTTTTAAAAAGCATATTAATAGATTAAATATTTGATAATTCTTATTTTTTAATAAGCTTTCACTACTTTCAAAAAATGCATGCTTTAGGTATTCAATTTTTAGGCAGGACTTTTCCTTTAATAAATTTCGGTAGGCCCTATATCTCATAGGCTCTAAGACTAGTCAGTGTCTGCCTTCTGATTATGAATGGTGGAGGTCGTACTACTACTTTCCATTTCGGGCCTTCGTAAGTATTCTTTTTTTTTCGGTTAGTTTTCGCCACGGGCAGCCCGTACTGGGAGTGGAGTTGGAACAGAATCGCCGACAAAATAATTGTTAGATAATATGCTTGCATTATTTAGTAAAGGTAGATAAATATGACAGAGACTATGCACACACAATTATTTTGGGGTTGTTTCCCTTTACCTAATTTTCTTTCAATTTATAATAATTTTGGGGTTATTAAATTTTGTATACATGTATTACTGTGTAGACTTTAGGCTAGTACAGGTCAATACTTTCTCTAAGTCTCGATATGAATGGAGATTGTGTGGGCAGCGCAATATACGCATATTTAATAATCACAACATTTGTTTTCAAATCAACAACATTATTTTAATTAATAAAAAAAAAAATTTACAATTAAAACACTATATTATTATAAGATAGGGCCAATGGACATTTATCCAACCAATAATGAAATATCGACTATAAAATTTTTTTATTTGATTGTAAAAAAATATATTGAAAAGAAAAAATAACCACACAGCCGATTCATTTTTTAAGATCACATTGTCAATTTAACTATTGCAATGTTGCTGGTTTTGTTGTGTGTGTGTGTTTGTATTTTAATGCACCGGTAGGTGTCGCAAATGTAGATGTTTAAACTACGCTGTAAATCAATCGTTGTTTTGTTGAAACTATTACGCCAATGTTTAGTCTACGTCTTTTACTTTTAACAAAATATACGTTAATTTAAGAAAAAAATACGCTTAGACCCTAAATCAGTTAAACTGTTTAAATATATATATAGGCTATATACATTTTAAAAAGAATTTGAAGAATAAAAATTATAATCTTAGTAATAGCCATAGGACAGGCCTAGGCCTTTAGGTTATCTTCTTCTTCCGTTGTTTAGGAAATGTTGCTTTTCTCTAATTACCTTTAGACTAATAGGCCTTTAACGCTTCCTATTGGAAAAAAAATAGTGTAGATTTACGGGAAAACAGGAAAACGTCTGTTCACAAAGTGGTCAGTTTTACGACACCATTCCACGAAATGACCAAGACAGTCGTTAACGATCGGTTTCCTATTGCTGTAACTCAATAGCCTTTGTGGGAGACCTGCGGCCCCACTATACGACTCTGTGTCCCCCCCCCCCCCACACAAAAATGCCCGCTCCATCTTTGGGTGGAGGGAAATGGCAGCATCACAGATGTGTCCCCGGGGTGGTGCTTTGTCAATAATGGGGTAGTGTGATCTAGGGTAGAGGTGTAGGGCGTGTGTGGAGTAGAGTCGCCCCCCATATGGGCGAAATCATGCGCCGCTGAGAAGGTTTCGCGTATCACTCTTTTTTTGTTTTTTTACGAGCGTCTTAGCGTGAGCTTAAATTTAACCCCTGCGCCATAATGGAGAAAGTCAGGGTGGGGTCCATGAGGCAGAGCGTTAATTTGCTGACTTCTGTCTGGAAGGTATCGGGTTTAATGAGTGGTCTGGGTGTAATTGTGTTTTTCTTGGGTATTTTGAAGATTTATAATCATATCAAGTTTGAACTGGAACCAGGCAGGCTTCTTTTCTGTGGGTTCCCATGTAGTAGGCCCTACGCTATCTTTCTGTACGTTTTTATCTATCGATATACCCAACTACATACTTAGCTCCCTATCTATCTAACTATGTATATATCTACCTATATATCTATCGATATACCCAACTACATACTTAGCTCCCTATCTATCTAACTATGTATATATCTACCTATATATCTATCGATATACCCAACTACATACTTAGCTCCCTATCTATCTAACTATGTATATATCTACCTATATATCTATCGATATACCCAACTACATACTTAGCTCCCTATCTATCTAACTATGTATATATCTACCTATATATCTATCGATATACCCAACTACATACTTAGCTCCCTATCTATCTAACTATGTATATATCTACCTATATATCTATCGATATACCCAACTACATACTTAGCTCCCTATCTATCTAACTATGTATATATCTACCTATATATCTATCGATATACCCAACTACATACTTAGCTCCCTATCTATCTAACTATGTATATATCTACCTATATATCTATCGATATACCCAACTACATACTTAGCTCCCTATCTATCTAACTATGTATATATCTACCTATATATCTATCGATATACCCAACTACATACTTAGCTCCCTATCTATCTAACTATGTATATATCTACCTATATATCTATCGATATACCCAACTACATACTTAGCTCCCTATCTATCTAACTATGTATATATCTACCTATATATCTATCGATATACCCAACTACATACTTAGCTCCCTATCTATCTAACTATGTATATATCTACCTATATATCTATCGATATACCCAACTACATACTTAGCTCCCTATCTATCTAACTATGTATATATCTACCTATATATCTATCGATATACCCAACTACATACTTAGCTCCCTATCTATCTAACTATGTATGTATCTACCTATATATCTATCGATATACCCAACTACATACTTAGCTCCCTATCTATCTAACTATGTATGTATCTACCTATATATCTATCGATATACCCAACTACATACTTAGCTCCCTATCTATCTAACTATGTATATATCTACCTATATATCTATCGATATACCCAACTACATACTTAGCTCCCTATCTATCTAACTATGTATATATCTACCTATATATCTATCGATATACCCAACTACATACTTAGCTCCCTATCTATCTAACTATGTATATATCTACCTATATATCTATCGATATACCCAACTACATACTTAGCTCCCTATCTATCTAACTATGTATATATCTACCTATATATCTATCGATATACCCAACTACATACTTAGCTCCCTATCTATCTAACTATGTATATATCTACCTATATATCTATCGATATACCCAACTACATACTTAGCTCCCTATCTATCTAACTATGTATATATCTACCTATATATCTATCGATATACCCAACTACATACTTAGCTCCCTATCTATCTAACTATGTATATATCTACCTATATATCTATCGATATACCCAACTACATACTTAGCTCCCTATCTATCTAACTATGTATATATCTACCTATATATCTATCGATATACCCAACTACATACTTAGCTCCCTATCTATCTAACTATGTATATATCTACCTATATATCTATCGATATACCCAACTACATACTTAGCTCCCTATCTATCTAACTGTATATATCTACCTATATATCTATCGATATACCCAACTACATACTTAGCTCCCTATCTATCTAACTATGTATATATCTACCTATATATCTATCGATATACCCAACTACATACTTAGCTCCCTATCTATCTAACTATGTATATATCTACCTATATATCTATCGATAAACCCAACTACATACTTAGCTCCCTATCTATCTAACTATGTATATATCTACCTATATATCTATCGATATACCCAACTACATACTTAGCTCCCTATCTATCTAACTATGTATATATCTACCTATATATCTATCGATATACCCAACTACATACTTAGCTCCCTATCTATCTAACTATGTATATATCTACCTATATATCTATCGATATACCCAACTACATACTTAGCTCCCTATCTATCTAACTATGTATATATCTACCTATATATCTATCGATATACCCAACTACATACTTAGCTCCCTATCTATCTAACTATGTATATATCTACCTATATATCTATCGATATACCCAACTACATACTTAGCTCCCTATCTATCTAACTATGTATATATCTACCTATATATCTATCGATATACCCAACTACATACTTAGCTCCCTATCTATCTAACTATGTATATATCTACCTATATATCTATCGATATACCCAACTACATACTTAGCTCCCTATCTATCTAACTATGTATATATCTACCTATATATCTATCGATATACCCAACTACATACTTAGCTCCCTATCTATCTAACTATGTATGTATCTACCTATATATCTATCGATATACCCAACTACATACTTAGCTCCCTATCTATCTAACTATGTATGTATCTACCTATATATCTATCGATATACCCAACTACATACTTAGCTCCCTATCTATCTAACTATGTATATATCTACCTATATATCTATCGATAAACCCAACTACATACTTAGCTCCCTATCTATCTAACTATGTATATATATACCTATATATCTATCGATATACCCAACTACATACTTAGCTCCCTATCTATCTAACTATGTATATATCTACCTATATATCTATCGATATACCCAACTACATACTTAGCTCCCTATCTATCTAACTATGTATATATCTACCTATATATCTATCGATATACCCAACTACATACTTAGCTCCCTATCTATCTAACTATGTATATATCTACCTATATATCTATCGATATACCCAACTACATACTTAGCTCCCTATCTATCTAACTATGTATATATCTACCTATATATCTATCGATATACCCAACTACATACTTAGCTCCCTATCTATCTAACTATGTATATATCTACCTATATATCTATCGATATACCCAACTACATACTTAGCTCCCTATCTATCTAACTATGTATATATCTACCTATATATCTATCGATATACCCAACTACATACTTAGCTCCCTATCTATCTAACTATGTATATATCTACCTATATATCTATCGATATACCCAACTACATACTTAGCTCCCTATCTATCTAACTATGTATATATCTACCTATATATCTATCGATATACCCAACTACATACTTAGCTCCCTATCTATCTAACTATGTATGTATCTACCTATATATCTATCGATATACCCAACTACATACTTAGCTCCCTATCTATCTAACTATGTATGTATCTACCTATATATCTATCGATATACCCAACTACATACTTAGCTCCCTATCTATCTAACTATGTATATATCTACCTATATATCTATCGATATACCCAACTACATACTTAGCTCCCTATCTATCTAACTATGTATATATCTACCTATATATCTATCGATATACCCAACTACATACTTAGCTCCCTATCTATCTAACTATGTATATATCTACCTATATATCTATCGATATACCCAACTACATACTTAGCTCCCTGTCTATCTAACTATGTATATATCTACCTATATATCTATCGATATACCCAACTACATACTTAGCTCCCTATCTATCTAACTATGTATATATCTACCTATATATCTATCGATATACCCAACTACATACTTAGCTCCCTATCTAACTATGTATATATCTACCTATATATATATCGATATACCCAACTACATACTTAGCTCCCTATCTATCTAACTATGTATATATCTACCTATATATCTATCGATATACCCAACTACATACTTAGCTCCCTATCTATCTAACTATGTATATATCTACCTATATATCTATCGATATACCCAACTACATACTTAGCTCCCTATCTATCTAACTATGTATATATCTACCTATATATCTATCGATATACCCAACTACATACTTAGCTCCCTATCTATCTAACTATGTATATATCTACCTATATATCTATCGATATACCCAACTACATACTTAGCTCCCTATCTATCTAACTATGTATATATCTACCTATATATCTATCGATATACCCAACTACATACTTAGCTCCCTATCTATCTAACTATGTATATATCTACCTATATATCTATCGATATACCCAACTACATACTTAGCTCCCTATCTATCTAACTATGTATATATCTACCTATATATCTATCGATATACCCAACTACATACTTAGCTCCCTATCTATCTAACTATGTATATATCTACCTATATATCTATCGATATACCCAACTACATACTTAGCTCCCTATCTATCTAACTATGTATATATCTACCTATATATCTATCGATATACCCAACTACATACTTAGCTCCCTATCTATCTAACTATGTATATATCTACCTATATATCTATCGATATACCCAACTACATACTTAGCTCCCTATCTATCTAACTATGTATATATCTACCTATATATCTATCGATATACCCAACTACATACTTAGCTCCCTATCTATCTAACTATGTATATATCTACCTATATATCTATCGATATACCCAACTACATACTTAGCTCCCTATCTATCTAACTATGTATATATCTACCTATATATCTATCGATATACCCAACTACATACTTAGCTCCCTATCTATCTAACTATGTATATATCTACCTATATATCTATCGATATACCCAACTACATACTTAGCTCCCTATCTATCTAACTATGTATATATCTACCTATATATCTATCGATATACCCAACTACATACTTAGCTCCCTATCTATCTAACTATGTATATATCTACCTATATATCTATCGATATACCCAACTATGTATATATCTACCTATATATCTATCGATATACCCAACTACATACTTAGCTCCCTATCTATCTAACTATGTATATATCTACCTATATATCTATCGATATACCCAACTACATACTTAGCTCCCTATCTATCTAACTATGTATATATCTACCTATATATCTATCGATATACCCAACTACATACTTAGCTCCCTATCTATCTAACTATGTATATATCTACCTATATATCTATCGATATACCAACTACATACTTAGCTCCCTATCTATCTAACTATGTATATATCTACCTATATATCTATCGATATACCCAACTACATACTTAGCTCCCTATCTATCTAACTATGTATATATCTACCTATATATCTATCGATATACCCAACTACATACTTAGCTCCCTATCTATCTAACTATGTATATATCTACCTATATATCTATCGATATACCCAACTACATACTTAGCTCCCTATCTATCTAACTATGTATATATCTACCTATATATCTATCGATATACCCAACTACATACTTAGCTCCCTATCTATCTAACTATGTATATATCTACCTATATATCTATCGATATACCCAACTACATACTTAGCTCCCTATCTATCTAACTATGTATATATCTACCTATATATCTATCGATATACCCAACTACATACTTAGCTCCCTATCTATCTAACTATGTATATATCTACCTATATATCTATCGATATACCCAACTACATACTTAGCTCCCTATCTATCTAACTATGTATATATCTACCTATATATCTATCGATATACCCAACTACATACTTAGCTCCCTATCTATCTAACTATGTATATATCTACCTATATATCTATCGATATACCCAACTACATACTTAGCTCCCTATCTATCTAACTATGTATATATCTACCTATATATCTATCGATATACCCAACTACATACTTAGCTCCCTATCTATCTAACTATGTATATATCTACCTATATATCTATCGATATAGCCAAATGTATCAATCTTTCACTGACTTTCAGTATCAATCTTTCACTGACTTTCAGTATCAATCTTTCACTGACTTTCAGTATCAATCTTTCACTGACTTTCAGTATCAATCTTTCACTGACTTTCAGTATCAATCTTTCACTGACTTTCAGTATCAATCTTTCACTGACTTTCAGTATCAATCTTTCACTGACTTTCAGTATCAATCTTTCACTGACTTTCAGTATCAATCTTTCACTGACTTTCAGTATCAATCTTTCACTGACTTTCAGTATCAATCTTTCACTGACTTTCAGTATCAATCTTTCACTGACTTTCAGTATCAATCTTTCACTGACTTTCAGTATCAATCTTTCACTGACTTTCAGTATCAATCTTTCACTGACTTTCAGTATCAATCTTTCCATCTATGCAGCTAAATAGATTATATTTATCATCTATCCACGGATTAATGAAACACTTGGCAAAATAAGTGAGTGTTGTCTTGTATAAAGACAATAGTTAGGTTACAATGCTACCCCCACACTCTACTCACACATTCTGCTCCAACTCTCTACTCCCACACACACTCCCACACACACTACACTACACTGGTGCTTAAAACATAATTCTCGATCATTAAGAGATCACAAGAACAGGGAGAGTCTGGGTCCTAGTTTTAGTTTTATCTTTTATCCACGAAAAACACAATAGCTAAAGTAATCGAGAGTTATTCCCAGCCGTGAGGTCATCCCATGAACTCTGCCCCCCTCCCCCAAGCCCCCAACACGTGAAAAGAAAAACACGAGAAAGATGATAAGACTCTCGAGGATAACAACTAAGAACCTGGTAGTCACCCCCGCCTCCCCCGGTACCCCTTCCCCCCCCCCCTCCTAGTGCGTAAAACAGCTTTATTGCTCAGCTGGTATTCCCTGGACAGATAACCACAATTAACTTAATTTTATAGTTTAACACACACGCAAAAAAAATGTAGCATGACACAAAAAAAAAACGATGAGAAATTTTTCTTTCTTGGTGCCATCGAACAGGTGATGTAGACTTCTTTAAATCGTTTCTACGGCAGCGTAATATAGTAATGATTGTGTGGCCGATACAATGCGCAAATAAATCTAACCATCATTTATTATATACGTTTAAAAGTCTCATTTTCATACCGCTTATCCCCTGTTTCATTCCGTAACATGTTTGGGCCTTATCACCCCATGCGTACGGTACGTACAAATTAGCGTTATGTTTGAACATTTAATGTGTAGCGATAGGCCTAATCACAAGGGATTCTAGTATAGCATTAAGCCTAGTAACAAGGGATTATCGTAGTAGCATTAGGCCTAGTAACAATGGTTTCTAATATTTATTTTTTTAAATATCGGTACTATATTTGTTGTGGATTTTTTAAATTTATTTTCCAAAAATATAATAGAGCATTTCAATTATAGGTGCTAGGTTCCAATCCTGGTGAAGGCTAGAATTGTCCCCCCGAGACTGAAGGGTGTCCCTATGTCCACCCCAACTGTAAGAGGTACGTTAAATTGGGGTAAAGTAAAAAGGCGGCTGGGCATTTTTCTGGCCACACAATCCCCTATTACATAGGTTCTCAACGGGGGGCGGTGAGAAGCTTGAGGGGGGCGCTGACGTTCCTAGGGGCGATTGGGGGGCGGTGAAGGGCAAGTGGGCGGTACAAACGTAACTGATATAATTTTAACACCTCAGCTATTTGAATCGATTAGTTTTTGGATGAAATATGATGTGAAAGCAAATGCTAAATATATGATATCCCTCAACAGTAGGCCTACATATTATTATACTAATAACAAATGGGAATCGCAATGCCTTTTGGATGAAGTAGGGGTCAGAATTTGACAAATATGGTGTGCAGCCGGTTGGACTGTCACCCTGCTCACCGATCACTGTCGCCCTGACATCTGCTAATGTTAGTGATATTTTGATCTCCGTTTTACCGAGATGTCCTTGGTGTGTTTTAGAATTATCGAAACTGGAGACAACTATCGTAAAGCGGTATAAATACGTAGTAATCATAAAAACTGGGTATTTATTGTAATGCTTGAAAATACACATAAATTCTTTAGTCATATAATATTTATATAATTTTCAAATACATTTTACAGTTTAATCATTTCAAAGTTATAAATTGTAAGCCATTTATTTTCTTATAAAAGAAAAAAAAAACAGAAATATTAGCTCAAATGAAACGGGCTAATTATTTCCCTTCAATTAAAAAATGTTTCCACATTTGATTCAATAGTGATGCCGAGCAAGTTCTGTTTTGTAATATAACAAAGATTACTTATTATTATTATTTCTTTATATACATTCAACATTATGGTGTTCATAACATGATTTGATTATTAGCGGATTAAAATAATTTACATTAAACAGTTGCAGATAAACATTAACTGCTTTAATTGTTTGTCCATTGAATGAGTTTATATTTTATGCATTAATAAGTACAGAAATGATTAATATAGTGCTATTAAATAAGTCTCTTATATTTCTAAATTAATAATAAAAATAAATTTGTAATAGAATTAATTATAGAAGATGAAAATAAAAACTCTTTTAAATGTAATTAGTCAGTATCAATTATTGAGCGGTCAAGTGTAGATAACCTCTATGTATGCGTAAGAAAAGGTTTGATGTGCGATCAAATATGTTCACAAGTGTAAGTTGAATCGAAAGCTGAAAGTAAAGGAGCGAATGTCAAGCAGTTAAGAATAGCAGTTGACTTTCCTAAGCAGCATCCTTACAGTTTTTCTCCGCAAATGGGCACATTTGGATGCCCCTTTTTTTAAAGTTTAAAATTCAACTTACCATTTTAAAATCGCCAATATTCCTCCACTTAAAAAGATATCTACATCTAAGAAGTTTGTAGTAAGATCAAACTAGTTAGGTTTGATGTGGTATAAAAAAAATCTGTCCATAAATTTGAAAGACTTGCCTTTGATTAGAAAACTCCAATTTGAGTGCTTCGATATACTTCTGAAAAAGCCTAACTATCTATCTTATTATTTTCTTTAACTTATGAATGTACATATAGTTAAAACGTTTTGAAATTGATTTCACGACAAGATAGGTCCAATTTCAATGCAAATCCATCGCAGTGGTCCTTGTAAATGCAAGTTCAACTGACTAAAATGTGTCAGAAACATCGGCTTCAACAGTCAGTTTTCCTCATTCAGAACCGGAAAATTTTGTTGTTTTTTTTTCAATAAAAAAACACTTCTTGGGGGTCTCTCGCGTGCCATGGAAAATCGCTTTGTGTGCCAAGTGTGGAACGCATACCTTTGGTTGCCGACCCCTGATTTAGAGTACATTGTGAGATTACCTAATGACATCACAATTTTCTTTATAACTGGATGCGTCCACGCTACCAGACAATCTTGCTTTACTTTCAACTTAAGTTAATTTGAGTAAAAAAAAGAGATTCTCTGTATCGCTCACTGCAATATTACAGCAGTTCACAAATAAGTAATACATTCAATGATTTTTTTTTGACAGCTTTGCATTGAAACCTTAAATTAATTAATTAATGTATTATTATTTAATTTGTTTTATTATTATTAATATCTGTATTACTATTATTTTCTCGATATAATTTTTTATTGTTTGCCAATTTTCCAGTTTACTTGTTATGTATTTGACTATGCCATTATTGTTCTTATGTACTATGTGACAAAATAAATATTGTTCATTGTTCATTGACGAGCACTACAAGCGATGGCTACTGCACACAGTGGTGCTTTGGTTAGCAAACGATGAATGTTTAAATGTAATGTATGAGACTTGGATTCGGTGCTCGAGTTTTTGAAAAGCAAATGCGATTCTTTGGGAGAAAATCAATCAGCTTCTCTAGGTCTGGGGTGGGGGGGCTAAAAGAAAGTTGGGGGGGGCGGTGAGCGGAAAAAAATTGTAAAAGGGGGCGGTGAGCCGAAAAAGGTTGAGAACCTATGCCCTATTATGTCTTGGCCACAGAAACTGGTGCACGCTGCTTCATTGGCCCTATGGGTCAATTAGGTACCGAACGGATTACTTTAGTTTTATTACCTACTTATTCAAAATGTATTTGTCTCTAAATATAATACAATTGCTTAAACTTAAAATAGAACACTATAAGCGAACGAGAAACAAATTAGATTATTTTCAAGCAATGTAGACATATTAACAGACATGGAGATATTTTAAGTTGTCTGGATTTTTTAGTAATGTAAAAACGTTTGGTCAGAATTACCAAAGACTTGAATATTATAGTCTTTGGAATAAGGCTACATGTTACTTACTTTCAATTTATGAACAAATTCAGTATTTCGTTTGTATTTATAACCAATTGTTGCACATCAATCTTATATTATCTATCTTATCTTCTATATTACAGACGCTCCTTCTAAAAAGAAGAGTATTGAGTCCTACTCGTGGTGCGAGTCTAGTCTTTCATTTTTTTTATCAATTTTTATGTTACTGGATTTCCTGCTTTGTTCAGGCAACATATTCCATGCTCGGAAGCCACTTGGTAAGAAAGAGTTTTTATATTCATTTGTTCTCGCATACGGGATAATGAAAGTGTTTTTGTCCTTATGTTTATCTGAGCATTGCAACATGTTGTTATTGTGTTGTATTTGTATTTCTAGATCTTGAATCAGGTGGTCTCGTTTAGCCCTATTGAATCGTAAAGTCACTTAAAATGTAATAAATATGTAATGTGTTTTAAAATATGCAGGCGTGTGGACAAATCTGGTGACCCATCGCCTGCCCCCCCCCCCCCCCCTGTAAGAAAGTACTTGTGCTAAAAATCTAGCGTGATTGATTTCAAGCAGTCTTCTGCCCGAGTGGCTGTTTTTGTTGTTGTTGTTTTGTTTATTTGTTGTTGTGGTTTTTTTGGAGAGTATGCATATGCAGGTTATATTGTCTAAATCTAAGTACCTAACAAAATGGCCAACAACGTAGAATTACGTCAAAGCAACATACAATATATATATTGGAATCTCCTACGTAGAACACAGGACTAATGAGTGTGTCTGACAGAATATCCCCAATCGCGGGCCCTCAAGATAACATTATGACAACAATCAAACGGCGCAAGCTGACATGGTTGGGCCATGTGTTGAGGCATAATAATCTGCCAAAACATATCCTCCCAGGCAGGGGTCGGCAAACTAAGGCACGCGAGCCAGACTTGTCACGAAGTGCGATTTTCAATGGCACGCGAGATATCTCCCAAGAAAGAGATTTTTAATCCAAGTCAACAATGTACAGGTACGTCAGCATAATTAACGTCTGCTGCGTGATAAACTTCAAGAAAATCACAATGTATGTCGGCTGTTAAAGTTCAGGAAAAATTGTCTGCAAATATTTCATCATTGGAATATTGAAATAGTTCATCCTCTGTGATTGAATCTTTTGTAAAGAAAGTCGATTGTATAATTCTTGGACTTACGTTTTCATAACTCATTAAACCTGACTGGCCTGATCTTAATACAACCTACTTAGTTCGTGATCTTTTTTTAATGGAGGGATATTTGAAATTTTAAAATGCAGCAAATTAAATTTAAACATTAAAAAAAAAGGGTATCATAATATCCCCATTTGAGGGAAAGTCTGGAAGGAGGCTTGTGCGGTACTTGGAAGACAATGAGCTAATCACTCCGGGACAAGCAGGTTTTCGAGCTGGAAGGAACCCGATGGACCAGGTGACGCTCTTGGTGCAGAAGATGGCGGACGGATTCCAGCGTAATGAGTCCACATTAGCAATGTTCCTGGATTTTAAACAGGCCTATGACAGGGTCTGGCGGCCTGGGTTGTTGATGAAGCTACAGAGGTTAGGTGTCGCCTCTAACATGTACAGGTGGATTAAAGGTTTCTTTAACCGAAAGGACGTTAGCCACACGATATGGGAAGGCGACTTCCCGTAAGTGTACTCTGGGGCAAGGTCTGCCCCAGTGTTCGGCTCTTTCCTGTACATTACTCTTAGCTTTTATCAATGACCTGCCGAACTATATGGGATGCTAGAACCTGCTATTTGTGCACGATCTTACCATAGGGAAAATGGGGACGGATATCACTGCTCTCGTGAAATCTGTCTGTTCAGCCGGATTTGGCTGTCGTGTCATGTTTTGCCAAGATGTGGGGATTGGAGCTAAACTGCGTCAAAACGGTTTAATCGCTCTTCACGTTAGGGATAGATGTCCTACAGGTACCAATCAGGTTGACGATAGATGGATAGTGCGCTGAGGAACGATCCGAAGCCAGTCTATCTGGGAGTGACTCTGGACCGTAAACTATCGATGTTTGATCATGTGAGGTTAGTTCGAGAGAATGCGATTTCCAAGTTGAGCATTGTTTAGAGATTGGCTAGCACGGGCTGGGGCGCGAAGGCGAGTGTGTTTGGGGTCCTCTACAGCCTGCCGGTGCAAGTCTATGCCTCCAAAACAGCTTTGGCGGCTTTGGACTGTACAAAATGAAGACTTCCGATTGATTTGTGGAACTTTCAGAACGACCCCACCAACCGCGGCAGAAATCATAGCAAACGTACCTCCTCTTAGCACGCGACGGAAAAGAGCCTTTATCACTGCTTACGAGCGGTATAAGCGACTGGAGGAAAGCTCCCCTCTCAGGATGATGGCTGATTCCTGGGAGGCAAGGCGAAGGATCAAAATGAAGTCTTTCTGTGAGCCTCTACACGAAGATCGAACTCCCAGGGGACCGTATGACCCTACGAACGGGAGTTGGCTTTCCTCCCCACTCATCTCCCTATCTGCCAGAGGTGCGAATGCAAATGACGGACCTCGCAATCGGAAAAAAACAGCAGCTTGGCTGAGAATCTTGCTACTGCCCTTGAAACGGTACACACTTATTCAGACTGCATTAAGGCGTACACTGATAGGAGTGCCACCAGTGGGGCCGAGAAGCGGGCTGGATACGGAGCCTTTGTGCTGTACCTAGGGGCAGGTACCCGAAGATAGGAGTTATTGGGGCCATGTGGTGCAATCCTTTTTATATCTGCATATGAAGCAGATATGGAAGCTATCAAATACGCCATTACGGCAATAGGGACAAAGCTAGATGATGAGTCAGAAGTGGGTGCTGACATCGTTATCTTCACTGATGCTATTTCAGTCCTACAGGCCATCGATGGTCTGGGGTCGTGGCCCTGGCGCCTCTCACGTATGCTATTGTCTTTTTCAAACCTAATCACTCTCCGATGTATTCCGGGTCATGCAGAGGTCCCTGACCTGATTGGTACCTGATTCGGACGAACCGTGCCCGATATAGACAGCAGTGCGCCTGATCCGTCAGTGGTAAACGGATCAGTGGCACAAGGGCTGGGACGAATCTGACAAGGGCAGGGGTGTTTGGCAGCATACGAAGAGGCCTGACCGAGCCGACAAGTGGTGGAAGCTCCGCAGAAGGGAATCATCCACAGTTGCTCAGTTCCGCACTGGGCATTGTCCGGTTGGAGCCTGTTTTGGTAGGTTTAGGCCCCAGGAAGATTCGCGGTGTAGAAACTGCATGGAGGCGTTGAAGACGGTCGAACATGTGCTTGTTGAGTGTCCCGCCCTGCAGGGGTTTAGAGTGGACCGGGAAGGCCAACCGTTTGTGCCGACCCTCTATGGTGATGTGTCACAACTACCAGATACTGCAAATTTCGTTCTCCAGGCCCTAAGAGAGTAAATGTCCTTTCCGTTTTCTCCTAGAGAACTGGAGTTCAGATCTAGAAGGAATCTGTTTAGGAAAGTCATCTGCCATTCTCAACTGCTAGGCATTCACATTACTTTTAGCTAATACTACTAATACTTGTGAACAGATTTGATCGCACATGAAAGCTGTTTCAAGCCTACAAAGAGGGCTCTTACACTTCACCACTCAGAAGTAACTAAATATGTACCCGACATTGAACACTAGTGTAGTGCATTCAATGACAAGTTGCTCATTAATTGGTACAGACTAATTACATTCAAAAGAAGTTTTATGCTTGTCTCCTTTAACTAAGCATACAAATAATTTATTATAACACAAAATCTGTTGTATTATTTCATTAAATGTAAGTCACACTTTTAAACTAGCATTATGAAGCATGGTGGTCGAGCGGCAGAGCGTTAAGCTGGCGTAACGAAGGTCCTGGGTTGAAATCTTGGTTAAGGCTAAGATTTGTTCTCGGGTCTGGAGGTGATACTGAGTCTACCCAGCTCTGATGAAGATAATTGGGTAGTTTAGCTGGGCTTTGTGCCGGCAACACAATCCCCTGGTATGCCGTTGCCACACAAAACTGGTGAAATCTGCTTTACCGGCCCTATGGATCAATTTTGTCCGACGGGATACTTTACTTTACTCTACTAGTATTGTATTATGCAATTGTTGTAATTATTGTTTAAAAAATAAACTTTTTAAATGGACAAACAATTTATGCAGGAAATGTTTATTTACCACTGTTTAACGTAAATGAATGCTATACCTCTAATTACACATTGAAATGTTGGATTTGTATTAAAATATTACTAAATTGTAATATTGTAGTTATATTACAAATTACATGACTTGTCATGACTAAAATCTAAATTAATTTGGGAAATTTCATTTAAAGGGAGACAATTGATCCGTTTACTTTGCGTTAAAATGTTGAAATATGTTTCTTATTTTTCTTTATAAAAGCAATAATGGCTTACAATATATAACTTTGGAATTATCATACTATACAAGGTAATAAAAAATTATATAAAAATTATGTGACTAAAAATGTATATGTACATTTTTAAACATTACATTAACTACCTAGTTTGTAAGATGACTACGTATCAACTCCATTTTGCTGTAATTGCATTTAATTATCCGGCAACCTACAACTATTGTAAAGTTCTCAGTTACGCTGAGATCTAATTGATCTATATCAATAGGCTAATAATAGATTTTAGAATAATTTCAATTCATTTAGATCTAGATCGATATTAAAATTTGTATACACTAACCTTCTATAGAATAAATTTTCTATAGACCAATGCCAAAAAATGTTAAAAAAGGCAAACTCGTTAATTTTTAATTAAACATAAAACGCTTTAACGACTTTTTCTATAAAGCTACATTGCTTTTGGAAAATGGTCTTGCTACGACGCTAAAAAAAAAATTGTCTTAGTTAAAAAAAAAAAGAGAGCAGGTGTTGGTACGCTGAAAGATTTAGAAATCCTAGTTTAGCACACTGTTAGCAAAATGTTGCCGACCCCTGCTCCAAGGCACCGAAGAAAGTGGACGTCGGAGAGGCCAGCAGTGAAAATGCTGTCTCGACAATATCAAAGATTGGACAGGGCTGCAAACGACTGATCGACGATTGACAGCCGCTCAAGATAGGCAAACAAAGAAATGGAGAAAGATGACTGCTGAGGTGTCCATTCGCCTCCCTCCCCCCTTTCCCAACGACCATAACGGTCAAGGGTTAGATGATAATGAGCATACAATAATTAAGGCAGAGAATCGAAACTTGATAATCGAATCTTCTTACTCGCTCAACTGCCATCCGATTTATGATTGTGAGTACCAGCTAATAATCTAATATAGTTACTCACAATATTCTTCTATTACCAATAAAAAAAAAACAACAAACAAGATACTTTACGGTAAATGATGTTAATTATCTTCTCCTTATCCTCGCCTCCCTTCGTAACACGTTTTACAGAGTAGCGGGTGGTGGCGGAACGGCGGGAAAAGAATATGGGGGAGGGAGGGGGGATGGGAGGAAGTTCAACGCGACGGCGGGATACGGAAGAAGACGAGAGTTCGATAGTATGTTGTTGTACTTTGAACAGCTTCCGGCAAGTTTCAATTGTTGCAGACACGTCCAAGAAACAACTTCATAATGTAATCAAAATAATTTCAGCTTCTATGCTATCTTCTTTTTTTCTGTACTTTTCGTTTTTTTTTTATCGTAGGGACTTTTTACACTAATGAGTTTCTGTGCTTGGTCGGACTATGTTTGTTTCTAGACTAGATTATTGCCTTTTTTTTTATATTTTATTTATTTATTTATTTCGGTTACTTTACTTGAATCAGTAACTAGCCTACATTTCCCAGAATACTTAGCGTCATTTGCGTAAAAAAAAAATAGAAAGAGATGGGCGCTTTTTTTTAAAAGTATGCAACTACCATAATACCCCCCTCCCTCTTTTTTTGAGTTTCATAATTTCGTTGTATTTGTTTTAATAAAAAGAAGGGAAATCAATATATAGTCTACTTGAAGACTGATAACTTTTTAGCTTACTCAAATTTCTTTTACTTTGTTTTTTTACTAATATAATAACTTTACTAATACACTTTTTACTATATATATGTATATATATATATATATTATACACACACACACACATATATATATATATATATATATATATATATATATATATACTTTAGAGCCCTACTGTTTTACTTATATGTTAGGTCGGTTAATGCTTCGTTTATTTGATTTGTCCTCTGTTTGTAAAGTTTTAAATCATCATTTTGTTTTATATATATTATTATTTCTTAGCCTAGAAATAATATCCATGTTCTGAGTTGTAGCCTATTGTTACGTCCACAATCCCCTTGTGGCCAGAGCTGTGTAGATCTTGCTGATAATTCTCGTTAGTCCTAGGGGAGACTTTAATTATTAGTATTTATGTTTCAGTATTACACGAACTCTTCTTATAGTCCTGGGCACAAATTCAGTATTTGTATTCCAACATTTCCTTTCTTGTAAATTATGGTAGTAGATAAATCTTATAGTAATGTATACAACACAATAGGATAGTAACTTGACAAAGAAGCTTCAGTGTAACTGTTGTTGATAGTTTATTTCAGGTGGTATGTTCAATATATACAATATATCTATTATGTACAGTTAGAATAAAATAGTGCAAACACAAACGTTCTCAAAAGAACATATTTTGAAACTCTCTGTCTTTCAGACAAAACAAATCATTAAATACTATCCGAGTGGTGCAAGGGACAGACCCACTACCAGTAGGGGTGAAAATCATGGTAACATTACAAAACTCATAACAAAACGATATGAACTTCCCCTATTAAATAATGAGTCGTTCCCAGACTCTGAGAATTTGAGATCAACACAGAATCCCAGCATTACCTAGAACCTTTCGTTTTCCCACTAAACGTCCTAATATCGCGTGTAGTAAGAAAAGAGAGAGAGAGGAGAATAAACATTGCGTGTTCCAATTCTTGGAAAAACAATATACATGACACGCCCCCACCCAATGAAAGAAATAATGTACCATAATTACCCAAGTAATACTCAACATGGTACATTTTTCGTACTTAACACTATCGTTTTAATAACCAACAAGCAATGGAAGATTATTAGACAATTTAAGCAAACATGGCTCACTGGCACAACTAAATTATAAAAAGTGTCACTACCCAATGGTAATTGTGATTATAACGTGATGGACAAATATTTCACCGTTAGTATTAATATTAACTAATGTCTCAACAAGTACAAATAATTCAAAAATATTCTAGTCATTCTTATTTTAACTATGTACAGTTGTGTGGATTTCCACCAAAAATTTGCAAAAAGTCTTAATCTATTTAAACAAATATAACATTGCTCAAACTCTGTCAATTTCCAACAGTTTACTTCTAATATACAAACCAAAAGATAAGTAATACATAACTCGAATCAAACTATAGGTTACTTCCCCTTTAAATTACAGTGTCAACTTGACATTAACAGGGTTCATACCTAAGATGATGATACTTCCCCTTTTCTCAAATACGAGGAGAAAATACACTCTAGTTACGATTACTACAGTAATCTAAATATTAAAATGTAATCCACTATTATGCGTTTTTGGCAAATTTAAAAGTTTAATATAAAAGATTGTTCAGGGTTGAATGAGTGCACACCTTTAGGTACCTTTGTTTCCCTCCATTCCCGGATATATGGAATATATAACAACCTATACAACATAGTGAATATCCACTAGTTTTTCCCATTCTATTGCCATGATATAACAATTTAGCAATAGATTTCCAATATTATCTATTAATTTATACCAATTAAGATTACATCTCTTTCTAAGATAAAAATTGTACATATTATTATTTAGTTCCATTCATTAACTAAAATAAAACAAGATAATAAATCAACTAGCTCAAAGTTTTCCCACTTAATTGCATGTGATGACAACTACTTTTATCCATCCATATCAAGTAAATACGTGCATATTATATATTTATTGCATCATGCATCAACATTTAAATGGAATTTCTTTTCCATAATCAAATGAATTAAAAATATATCAGAACATCAATATTATACATGATTATAAGAATTATTAATACTTTCAAAAGACTTGACTTCTGTATGATACAAGTATTCTATAGGTATTCCATAATCAAAATTCAAACGAATGATAGGTTATCATGACACATTCTTAATGAATAAGTGAGATGATCTGAAAAAGAAGTATGGGTTATTCAGTCAATCATGTAGCACCCGAGATAGAGTATCAGCTGTGACGTTGTCCCTACCCCTCAGGTGTTTTATGTTTAAGTCATAGGCTTGGAGGAATAAGCTCCATCTAACAAGCCTCTGGTTTTGCTTGACCCTGGAGAGAAAAGTCAGAGGGTTGTGGTCGGTCAGTATTTCTATCGGGCACCCAGAGCTGTTTACATAGAAATCAAACTGTTTTAACGCTAGGATCAACCCTAAAAGTTCCTTCTCACTTGTATTATAATTACGTTCATGGATATTGAATTTCTGTGAGTGGTAGCACACCGGGTGCTCCTCTCCGTGGTCATCCTGCTGAGTCAGCACCGCTCCCATCCCAGTATCGCACGCGTCTACTGCAATTTTAAAGGGTCTATCAAAACGCGGGGTCACCAAAATAGGTGCCCTGGATAATCTTAACTTCAACTCATCAAACGCCTTTTGGCACTTGTCAGACCAAACAAAGCGATTGTTCTTCTTTAGTAGGTCAGTTAAGGGGCAAGCTACCGTAGAAAAGTCCTGGCAAAACTTACGATAATACCCGGCCATTCCAAGGTAACTACGGAGTTGTTTCCTTGTCTGTGGCACTGGGACATTCTGAATAGCTTCTATTTTAGCATTTACTGGTTTAACCTTTCCACCACCCACTACATGTCCAAGATACTCGATAGTGGCATGTCCAAACTGACTCTTAGCCAGGTTTATTGTCAAATTGGCGTTATTCAGTCGTTCAAACAAGTGTCGTAGTTGACTGACATGTGTCTTGAAATCTGTACTATACACCACTATGTCGTCGAGGTAGGCATTACACTGGAAGATACCGCGAGTGAGGGTGTTTATAAGCCTTTGAAACGTCGCAGGGGCATTACGGAGTCCGAATGGCATGACCTTATACCTGTAAAGTCCGTCAGGTGTCACAAAGGCGGATACTTCCTGTGCCCGTGGCGTCAAAGGAATCTGAAAGTACGCGGAGAGAAGATCAATTTTTGTCACATACGTCGCATCAACTATCTTATCAATGAGGTCATCAATACGAGGAATGGGATACGAGTCAGTCTTTGTCAAATTATTTAATTTCCTAAAGTCTGTACAAAACCGCAATGTGTTGTCGGCTTTTGGTACCAACACACAGGGTGAAGACCATTCGCTATCACATTCTTCCACTATGTCATTTTCTAACATATACTTCACCTCTGCTCTAATATGTTCAAGTCTGATGGGGTTAACTCTATATGGATGCTGTTTAATTGGCCTGGCAACCTCAGTTAATACTACATCGTGTTCTATTAGATGTGTCCTCCTGGGAACATCTGTAAACAGTGACTTATATTCATGTACCAGCTCAATAATCTTCTCCTTATCTTCTACCGGAAGATGTTCTAGCCTTGTATCTAAACTCTTAAGGGCATCTGTATTATTAAGTTTACTTTCTGCAAACTTATATTCTATCCTAGATAAATCCGTCGGGACTCTAGCTAACGAAATCATGGGGACCTCCCGTGGTTTACTCTTTTCCCTGGAAACATAGGGCTTAAGTAAATTAATATGGCATACCCTCTGTTTTTGTCTCCGGTCAGGAGTCTTTATCAAATAATTGACCTCGCCAAGCTTTGACTCTATCTCATAGGGTCCACTAAACTTTGCACTTAAAGGCTGATTTTGCAAAGGTAGAAACACAAGAACTTTGTCACCTGGTGCAAAAGTTCTAGCTGTAGCTTTACGGTCATAGTTCTGTCTCATACGCTCCTGCATCTGTGGAAAATGAATCTTCACATGGTTAAAAGCATGATAAAGCCTATTTTTAAATTTATCTACATATGACAAAAGTCCAATCGGTTCACTGTCCGTTAGCCAAGTTTCATGTAGAAGTTTCAACGGACCTCTGACTGAGTGTCCATACACAAGTTCGAATGGGCTAAACCCCAGGGATTCCTGAGTGGCCTCCCTTGCAGCGAACAGTACATAAGGCACACCCTTATCCCAGTCTTTCTCGTTTTCATAACAGTACTTTTTAAGCATCGATTTTAATGTCTGATGAAACCTTTCCAGAGCTCCCTGGCTCTCAGGATGATAGGCACTTGATAGCCTATGGCTTATCCCTAATTGTTCCATGACTTGTTTGAAAATGTTCGAAGTAAAGTTAGTCCCCTGGTCGGACTGTACTGTCTTCGGTAGGCCATAACGTGTGAAGAAATTTGTCAGGGCGTCTACCACCTTCACTGTTGTTATGTTCCGCAACGGAATGGCTTCCGGGAAGCGAGTGGATGAACACATGACTGTGAGCAGGTATTGAAAACCGGCTTTTGTTTTCGGCAACGGGCCCACGCAATCAATGAGTATATGACTGAATGGTTCGTCGAACGCTGGTATCGGCTGGAGTGGAGCGACAGGAATTCGTTGGTTAGGACGTCCTACCATTTGGCATACGTGGCAAGTCTTGCAGTATTGTTCGACATCTCTTCTCAGTCCTGGCCAGTAGAAGTAAGGGAGGATACGGTGGTGCGTTTTCCGGACTCCCATGTGACCAGCGAAAGGAAGATCATGCGCCATACGCAGTATATCTTGACGATAGCACTTAGGTATTACAATCTGGTGAATACTGTCCCACTCGTTTGTACCTGAGTTGAGCGGTTTCGACTTTCTCATCAATACTTCATCTTTCATGTAGAAACATTCCGCCATTGCATCTGCAGTCTTTTCGTCAACAGCTTTCATTCTGAGTTGCATTATTACTTCGTCATTCAATTGTTCTTTCACCAATTTCTGCTTTGGTGACAAAATGTTATCGTTCTCTGTTGCATCACCAGTTGTTAGTTCAGCAAAGAACGTAGCACTTAAATCGATGTCAGGTGTTTCTGTTATCACTGTTTCATTCGCATGTGTGTCTTCAGAACAGACAAACACATCTTTCGTTGCACTACACGGCGTAGCAGGAGTCTTTACCGACTTCTTTTTCTGCATTGCTCTTGTCAGTGCACATGTTGGGCGTTCATTGGCAGGACGTAGGTTTTTGTCCTCCGCCATCTTTGTCTCCAACACTTTAACCATGGGCTCGACAGTGACTCTGCCGCCCATAATGTCATTTCCTAATATCATGGAAACGCCTTTGACGGGTAGTGCGCGCCACACTCCCACTACGATGTTACCTGTAAAAATATCCGACTCGAGTTTTATTCTGTGCAGTGGAGCTTCCACAGCCTCCATACTAGCACCTCTCAGCACAACAGACTCACCGGTACTGGTGGCATCTGTTAACGGCACACTGCCCTCCAGGATCACGCTGACAGCAGAACCCGTGTCACGTAATATGTGTATTTTCTTCTTGCTGAGTACATCGACTTCTGTCGACACTGTCCCCTCGTAGACAAAGGGTCGAAAATCGGATAGGTCGTCCTCTTCCGGGACTTCAGGAACCATCTGTTCCTCACGGCCTTCCGAAAGCATAATAGATTGAGTACAGCTATTCTCTTTTACCTTAGATAGACTGTTCTCAAAAACCATCGACTCCACAACTATGGGCGATGCCGGCCGCATTTCTTTTGAGTTTCTTGACCCTGTGTTGCACACTTCTTCTGTCTGCTTGCTATCTTTCTGCACTCTGGCACAGTGTAGAATAGCACCTTGCTTCTTGGTAAGGATCCAACAATCTTTCTTCATGTGGCCCTCTTTCTTGCAATTGAAACATACCACCTTTGCTTTATTTACATCTGTCTGCTTCCTGAAATGAACTAAGTTACTATTATTATTTACACCACTGTTCTTATTATTGTTTTCACTTGTCTCTTTTGGTTTACTAGCCTCCTTGGACTCTGGTTTGTGCACTTTGGGTTTGTCAGCATAATATGGCTTTATGCTGGCGTGAATTATGGCATAGTTATCTGCCAATCTAGCAGCTTCATGCACATCTTCAACCCCTCGGTCTGAGATGTGAGTTTTAATATCCACTCGAATACAATCATTGAATTCCTCAAACAATATTAGGTTCTTGAGTTTATCAAACTCACTTACATTCTGTGACCTTAGCCACTGTTCTAACATTTTCTCCTTTTGTCTCAAAAAGTCTACATGAGTTTGATCATATGCCTTCTTTCTGTCTCTAAATAGCTTTCTATATTTTTCTGGTGTCAGGGAATAACTTTTCAGCACCCTATCTTTGATTACTTCATAGTCATTTATTTCCTCGGGTGTTAAACTCAACACTACGTCCAATGCTTTTCCTTTGTTGAGAGTTGACCTTAACAATAAAGCCATCTTATCATCAGGGAACTGATAATCTACAGCTATCCTCTCAAAAAGCAAAAAGAAATCTTGAACATCTTCTTCTCTGAATATAGGCAAGTGTTGCTTCATTGCGCTAATATCCATACCGTTGCTGTCCCTACGATGGTCAGGTCTGTTCATGCGTGCCATCTCTATCCTTTCTCTGCTTTCAATTTCTATCCTAATTCTTTCCAATTCTCTCCTTTCCATACTTTCTAATTCCATTCTCTTCATAGCTAATTGGAATTTTAGGTTTTCACTCAACCCTTCATCTTCATCATTGTTTGATGATCTAGATGACATATTTCTTACCTCGTCTCCGTGGGCAATTACCTCGCCCCCACTGGGAGCTACATAACCTTCATTGATATCGTTCTGTCCCACTTCAACTACACTACCAGTGTTCATGGCATTCTGCCCGTTCAAACATGTCATAATTTCTTTGGTCAAACGATTACGATTAGGTCTTGCCTGTCCTGCCTCAATCCCAAAGGACTCAGCTAATTCTTTTAGTTCAGCAAATGACATGGCATTAAGTTCCTCACTTGATATATTCGAAGCCATAGTATAGCGTTCGAAATATTTGTTATAGTAGAGTAGTATATATTGTATAATAAAATATAAAGTTCCAACTTACGATTTGTCCAGAAATTTGCACAATATAATATTAAACACTTCGTGGAATCTTCACACTTCCCAAGGAATAAAAACGCAAACCAGTTCTCTCCTCTTTTTAAAAAGAATAGTTTCACAGTCCGAACGAGACTACCAAATCTTGTCAATCCTAGGTCAGGAAAAGTAGAACTCAAATATACCGGGCGAGACCACCAAATTTTGTTACGTCCACAATCCCCTTGTGGCCAGAGCTGTGTAGATCTTGCTGATAATTCTCGTTAGTCCTAGGGGAGACTTTAATTATTAGTATTTATGTTTCAGTATTACACGAACTCTTCTTATAGTCCTGGGCACAAATTCAGTATTTGTATTCCAACATTTCCTTTCTTGTAAATTATGGTAGTAGATAAATCTTATAGTAATGTATACAACACAATAGGATAGTAACTTGACAAAGAAGCTTCAGTGTAACTGTTGTTGATAGTTTATTTCAGGTGGTATGTTCAATATATACAATATATCTATTATGTACAGTTAGAATAAAATAGTGCAAACACAAACGTTCTCAAAAGAACATATTTTGAAACTCTCTGTCTTTCAGACAAAACAAATCATTAAATACTATCCGAGTGGTGCAAGGGACAGACCCACTACCAGTAGGGGTGAAAATCATGGTAACATTACAAAACTCATAACAAAACGATATGAACTTCCCCTATTAAATAATGAGTCGTTCCCAGACTCTGAGAATTTGAGATCAACACAGAATCCCAGCATTACCTAGAACCTTTCGTTTTCCCACTAAACGTCCTAATATCGCGTGTAGTAAGAAAAGAGAGAGAGAGGAGAATAAACATTGCGTGTTCCAATTCTTGGAAAAACAATATACATGACACGCCCCCACCCAATGAAAGAAATAATGTACCATAATTACCCAAGTAATACTCAACATGGTACATTTTTCGTACTTAACACTATCGTTTTAATAACCAACAATCAATGGAAGATTATTAGACAATTTAAGCAAACATGGCTCACTGGCACAACTAAATTATAAAAAGTGTCACTACCCAATGGTAATTGTGATTATAACGTGATGGACAAATATTTCACCGTTAGTATTAATATTAACTAATGTCTCAACAAGTACAAATAATTCAAAAATATTCTAGTCATTCTTATTTTAACTATGTACAGTTGTGTGGATTTCCACCAAAAATTTGCAAAAAGTCTTAATCTATTTAAACAAATATAACATTGCTCAAACTCTGTCAATTTCCAACAGTTTACTTCTAATATACAAACCAAAAGATAAGTAATACATAACTCGAATCAAACTATAGGTTACTTCCCCTTTAAATTACAGTGTCAACTTGACATTAACAGGGTTCATACCTAAGATGATGATACTTCCCCTTTTCTCAAATACGAGGAGAAAATACACTCTAGTTACGATTACTACAGTAATCTAAATATTAAAATGTAATCCACTATTATGCGTTTTTGGCAAATTTAAAAGTTTAATATAAAAGATTGTTCAGGGTTGAATGAGTGCACACCTTTAGGTACCTTTGTTTCCCTCCATTCCCGGATATATGGAATATATAACAACCTATACAACATAGTGAATATCCACTAGTTTTTCCCATTCTATTGCCATGATATAACAATTTAGCAATAGATTTCCAATATTATCTATTAATTTATACCAATTAAGATTACATCTCTTTCTAAGATAAAAATTGTACATATTATTATTTAGTTCCATTCATTAACTAAAATAAAACAAGATAATAAATCAACTAGCTCAAAGTTTTCCCACTTAATTGCATGTGATGACAACTACTTTTATCCATCCATATCAAGTAAATACGTGCATATTATATATTTATTGCATCATGCATCAACATTTAAATGGAATTTCTTTTCCATAATCAAATGAATTAAAAATATATCAGAACATCAATATTATACATGATTATAAGAATTATTAATACTTTCAAAAGACTTGACTTCTGTATGATACAAGTATTCTATAGGTATTCCATAATCAAAATTCAAACGAATGATAGGTTATCATGACACATTCTTAATGAATAAGTGAGATGATCTGAAAAAGAAGTATGGGTTATTCAGTCAATCATGTAGCACCCGAGATAGAGTATCAGCTGTGACGTTGTCCCTACCCCTCAGGTGTTTTATGTTTAAGTCATAGGCTTGGAGGAATAAGCTCCATCTAACAAGCCTCTGGTTTTGCTTGACCCTGGAGAGAAAAGTCAGAGGGTTGTGGTCGGTCAGTATTTCTATCGGGCACCCAGAGCTGTTTACATAGAAATCAAACTGTTTTAACGCTAGGATCAACCCTAAAAGTTCCTTCTCACTTGTATTATAATTACGTTCATGGATATTGAATTTCTGTGAGTGGTAGCACACCGGGTGCTCCTCTCCGTGGTCATCCTGCTGAGTCAGCACCGCTCCCATCCCAGTATCGCACGCGTCTACTGCAATTTTAAAGGGTCTATCAAAACGCGGGGTCACCAAAATAGGTGCCCTGGATAATCTTAACTTCAACTCATCAAACGCCTTTTGGCACTTGTCAGACCAAACAAAGCGATTGTTCTTCTTTAGTAGGTCAGTTAAGGGGCAAGCTACCGTAGAAAAGTCCTGGCAAAACTTACGATAATACCCGGCCATTCCAAGGTAACTACGGAGTTGTTTCCTTGTCTGTGGCACTGGGACATTCTGAATAGCTTCTATTTTAGCATTTACTGGTTTAACCTTTCCACCACCCACTACATGTCCAAGATACTCGATAGTGGCATGTCCAAACTGACTCTTAGCCAGGTTTATTGTCAAATTGGCGTTATTCAGTCGTTCAAACAAGTGTCGTAGTTGACTGACATGTGTCTTGAAATCTGTACTATACACCACTATGTCGTCGAGGTAGGCATTACACTGGAAGATACCGCGAGTGAGGGTGTTTATAAGCCTTTGAAACGTCGCAGGGGCATTACGGAGTCCGAATGGCATGACCTTATACCTGTAAAGTCCGTCAGGTGTCACAAAGGCGGATACTTCCTGTGCCCGTGGCGTCAAAGGAATCTGAAAGTACGCGGAGAGAAGATCAATTTTTGTCACATACGTCGCATCAACTATCTTATCAATGAGGTCATCAATACGAGGAATGGGATACGAGTCAGTCTTTGTCAAATTATTTAATTTCCTAAAGTCTGTACAAAACCGCAATGTGTTGTCGGCTTTTGGTACCAACACACAGGGTGAAGACCATTCGCTATCACATTCTTCCACTATGTCATTTTCTAACATATACTTCACCTCTGCTCTAATATGTTCAAGTCTGATGGGGTTAACTCTATATGGATGCTGTTTAATTGGCCTGGCAACCTCAGTTAATACTACATCGTGTTCTATTAGATGTGTCCTCCTGGGAACATCTGTAAACAGTGACTTATATTCATGTACCAGCTCAATAATCTTCTCCTTATCTTCTACCGGAAGATGTTCTAGCCTTGTATCTAAACTCTTAAGGGCATCTGTATTATTAAGTTTACTTTCTGCAAACTTATATTCTATCCTAGATAAATCCGTCGGGACTCTAGCTAACGAAATCATGGGGACCTCCCGTGGTTTACTCTTTTCCCTGGAAACATAGGGCTTAAGTAAATTAATATGGCATACCCTCTGTTTTTGTCTCCGGTCAGGAGTCTTTATCAAATAATTGACCTCGCCAAGCTTTGACTCTATCTCATAGGGTCCACTAAACTTTGCACTTAAAGGCTGATTTTGCAAAGGTAGAAACACAAGAACTTTGTCACCTGGTGCAAAAGTTCTAGCTGTAGCTTTACGGTCATAGTTCTGTCTCATACGCTCCTGCATCTGTGGAAAATGAATCTTCACATGGTTAAAAGCATGATAAAGCCTATTTTTAAATTTATCTACATATGACAAAAGTCCAATCGGTTCACTGTCCGTTAGCCAAGTTTCATGTAGAAGTTTCAACGGACCTCTGACTGAGTGTCCATACACAAGTTCGAATGGGCTAAACCCCAGGGATTCCTGAGTGGCCTCCCTTGCAGCGAACAGTACATAAGGCACACCCTTATCCCAGTCTTTCTCGTTTTCATAACAGTACTTTTTAAGCATCGATTTCAATGTCTGATGAAACCTTTCCAGAGCTCCCTGGCTCTCAGGATGATAGGCACTTGATAGCCTATGGCTTATCCCTAATTGTTCCATGACTTGTTTGAAAATGTTCGAAGTAAAGTTAGTCCCCTGGTCGGACTGTACTGTCTTCGGTAGGCCATAACGTGTGAAGAAATTTGTCAGGGCGTCTACCACCTTCACTGTTGTTATGTTCCGCAACGGAATGGCTTCCGGGAAGCGAGTGGATGAACACATGACTGTGAGCAGGTATTGAAAACCGGCTTTTGTTTTCGGCAACGGGCCCACGCAATCAATGAGTATATGACTGAATGGTTCGTCGAACGCTGGTATCGGCTGGAGTGGAGCGACAGGAATTCGTTGGTTAGGACGTCCTACCATTTGGCATACGTGGCAAGTCTTGCAGTATTGTTCGACATCTCTTCTCAGTCCTGGCCAGTAGAAGTAAGGGAGGATACGGTGGTGCGTTTTCCGGACTCCCATGTGACCAGCGAAAGGAAGATCATGCGCCATACGCAGTATATCTTGACGATAGCACTTAGGTATTACAATCTGGTGAATACTGTCCCACTCGTTTGTACCTGAGTTGAGCGGTTTCGACTTTCTCATCAATACTTCATCTTTCATGTAGAAACATTCCGCCATTGCATCTGCAGTCTTTTCGTCAACAGCTTTCATTCTGAGTTGCATTATTACTTCGTCATTCAATTGTTCTTTCACCAATTTCTGCTTTGGTGACAAAATGTTATCGTTCTCTGTTGCATCACCAGTTGTTAGTTCAGCAAAGAACGTAGCACTTAAATCGATGTCAGGTGTTTCTGTTATCACTGTTTCATTCGCATGTGTGTCTTCAGAACAGACAAACACATCTTTCGTTGCACTACACGGCGTAGCAGGAGTCTTTACCGACTTCTTTTTCTGCATTGCTCTTGTCAGTGCACATGTTGGGCGTTCATTGGCAGGACGTAGGTTTTTGTCCTCCGCCATCTTTGTCTCCAACACTTTAACCATGGGCTCGACAGTGACTCTGCCGCACCTTAATGTCATTTCCTAATATCATGGAAACGCCTTTGACGGGTAGTGCGCGCCACACTCCCACTACGATGTTACCTGTAAAAATATCCGACTCGAGTTTTATTCTGTGCAGTGGAGCTTCCACAGCCTCCATACTAGCACCTCTCAGCACAACAGACTCACCGGTACTGGTGGCATCTGTTAACGGCACACTGCCCTCCAGGATCACGCTGACAGCAGAACCCGTGTCACGTAATATGTGTATTTTCTTCTTGCTGAGTACATCGACTTCTGTCGACACTGTCCCCTCGTAGACAAAGGGTCGAAAATCGGATAGGTCGTCCTCTTCCGGGACTTCAGGAACCATCTGTTCCTCACGGCCTTCCGAAAGCATAATAGATTGAGTACAGCTATTCTCTTTTACCTTAGATAGACTGTTCTCAAAAACCATCGACTCCACAACTATGGGCGATGCCGGCCGCATTTCTTTTGAGTTTCTTGACCCTGTGTTGCACACTTCTTCTGTCTGCTTGCTATCTTTCTGCACTCTGGCACAGTGTAGAATAGCACCTTGCTTCTTGGTAAGGATCCAACAATCTTTCTTCATGTGGCCCTCTTTCTTGCAATTGAAACATACCACCTTTGCTTTATTTACATCTGTCTGCTTCCTGAAATGAACTAAGTTACTATTATTATTTACACCACTGTTCTTATTATTGTTTTCACTTGTCTCTTTTGGTTTACTAGCCTCCTTGGACTCTGGTTTGTGCACTTTGGGTTTGTCAGCATAATATGGCTTTATGCTGGCGTGAATTATGGCATAGTTATCTGCCAATCTAGCAGCTTCATGCACATCTTCAACCCCTCGGTCTGAGATGTGAGTTTTAATATCCACTCGAATACAATCATTGAATTCCTCAAACAATATTAGGTTCTTGAGTTTATCAAACTCACTTACATTCTGTGACCTTAGCCACTGTTCTAACATTTTCTCCTTTTGTCTCAAAAAGTCTACATGAGTTTGATCATATGCCTTCTTTCTGTCTCTAAATAGCTTTCTATATTTTTCTGGTGTCAGGGAATAACTTTTCAGCACCCTATCTTTGATTACTTCATAGTCATTTATTTCCTCGGGTGTTAAACTCAACACTACGTCCAATGCTTTTCCTTTGTTGAGAGTTGACCTTAACAATAAAGCCATCTTATCATCAGGGAACTGATAATCTACAGCTATCCTCTCAAAAAGCAAAAAGAAATCTTGAACATCTTCTTCTCTGAATATAGGCAAGTGTTGCTTCATTGCGCTAATATCCATACCGTTGCTGTCCCTACGATGGTCAGGTCTGTTCATGCGTGCCATCTCTATCCTTTCTCTGCTTTCAATTTCTATCCTAATTCTTTCCAATTCTCTCCTTTCCATACTTTCTAATTCCATTCTCTTCATAGCTAATTGGAATTTTAGGTTTTCACTCAACCCTTCATCTTCATCATTGTTTGATGATCTAGATGACATATTTCTTACCTCGTCTCCGTGGGCAATTACCTCGCCCCCACTGGGAGCTACATAACCTTCATTGATATCGTTCTGTCCCACTTCAACTACACTACCAGTGTTCATGGCATTCTGCCCGTTCAAACATGTCATAATTTCTTTGGTCAAACGATTACGATTAGGTCTTGCCTGTCCTGCCTCAATCCCAAAGGACTCAGCTAATTCTTTTAGTTCAGCAAATGACATGGCATTAAGTTCCTCACTTGATATATTCGAAGCCATAGTATAGCGTTCGAAATATTTGTTATAGTAGAGTAGTATATATTGTATAATAAAATATAAAGTTCCAACTTACGATTTGTCCAGAAATTTGCACAATATAATATTAAACACTTCGTGGAATCTTCACACTTCCCAAGGAATAAAAACGCAAACCAGTTCTCTCCTCTTTTTAAAAAGAATAGTTTCACAGTCCGAACGAGACTACCAAATCTTGTCAATCCTAGGTCAGGAAAAGTAGAACTCAAATATACCGGGCGAGACCACCAAATTTTGTTACGTCCACAATCCCCTTGTGGCCAGAGCTGTGTAGATCTTGCTGATAATTCTCGTTAGTCCTAGGGGAGACTTTAATTATTAGTATTTATGTTTCAGTATTACACGAACTCTTCTTATAGTCCTGGGCACAAATTCAGTATTTGTATTCCAACATTTCCTTTCTTGTAAATTATGGTAGTAGATAAATCTTATAGTAATGTATACAACACAATAGGATAGTAACTTGACAAAGAAGCTTCAGTGTAACTGTTGTTGATAGTTTATTTCAGGTGGTATGTTCAATATATACAATATATCTATTATGTACAGTTAGAATAAAATAGTGCAAACACAAACGTTCTCAAAAGAACATATTTTGAAACTCTCTGTCTTTCAGACAAAACAAATCATTAAATACTATCCGAGTGGTGCAAGGGACAGACCCACTACCAGTAGGGGTGAAAATCATGGTAACATTACAAAACTCATAACAAAACGATATGAACTTCCCCTATTAAATAATGAGTCGTTCCCAGACTCTGAGAATTTGAGATCAACACAGAATCCCAGCATTACCTAGAACCTTTCGTTTTCCCACTAAACGTCCTAATATCGCGTGTAGTAAGAAAAGAGAGAGAGAGGAGAATAAACATTGCGTGTTCCAATTCTTGGAAAAACAATATACATGACACGCCCCCACCCAATGAAAGAAATAATGTACCATAATTACCCAAGTAATACTCAACATGGTACATTTTTCGTACTTAACACTATCGTTTTAATAACCAACAAGCAATGGAAGATTATTAGACAATTTAAGCAAACATGGCTCACTGGCACAACTAAATTATAAAAAGTGTCACTACCCAATGGTAATTGTGATTATAACGTGATGGACAAATATTTCACCGTTAGTATTAATATTAACTAATGTCTCAACAAGTACAAATAATTCAAAAATATTCTAGTCATTCTTATTTTAACTATGTACAGTTGTGTGGATTTCCACCAAAAATTTGCAAAAAGTCTTAATCTATTTAAACAAATATAACATTGCTCAAACTCTGTCAATTTCCAACAGTTTACTTCTAATATACAAACCAAAAGATAAGTAATACATAACTCGAATCAAACTATAGGTTACTTCCCCTTTAAATTACAGTGTCAACTTGACATTAACAGGGTTCATACCTAAGATGATGATACTTCCCCTTTTCTCAAATACGAGGAGAAAATACACTCTAGTTACGATTACTACAGTAATCTAAATATTAAAATGTAATCCACTATTATGCGTTTTTGGCAAATTTAAAAGTTTAATATAAAAGATTGTTCAGGGTTGAATGAGTGCACACCTTTAGGTACCTTTGTTTCCCTCCATTCCCGGATATATGGAATATATAACAACCTATACAACATAGTGAATATCCACTAGTTTTTCCCATTCTATTGCCATGATATAACAATTTAGCAATAGATTTCCAATATTATCTATTAATTTATACCAATTAAGATTACATCTCTTTCTAAGATAAAAATTGTACATATTATTATTTAGTTCCATTCATTAACTAAAATAAAACAAGATAATAAATCAACTAGCTCAAAGTTTTCCCACTTAATTGCATGTGATGACAACTACTTTTATCCATCCATATCAAGTAAATACGTGCATATTATATATTTATTGCATCATGCATCAACATTTAAATGGAATTTCTTTTCCATAATCAAATGAATTAAAAATATATCAGAACATCAATATTATACATGATTATAAGAATTATTAATACTTTCAAAAGACTTGACTTCTGTATGATACAAGTATTCTATAGGTATTCCATAATCAAAATTCAAACGAATGATAGGTTATCATGACACATTCTTAATGAATAAGTGAGATGATCTGAAAAAGAAGTATGGGTTATTCAGTCAATCATGTAGCACCCGAGATAGAGTATCAGCTGTGACGTTGTCCCTACCCCTCAGGTGTTTTATGTTTAAGTCATAGGCTTGGAGGAATAAGCTCCATCTAACAAGCCTCTGGTTTTGCTTGACCCTGGAGAGAAAAGTCAGAGGGTTGTGGTCGGTCAGTATTTCTATCGGGCACCCAGAGCTGTTTACATAGAAATCAAACTGTTTTAACGCTAGGATCAACCCTAAAAGTTCCTTCTCACTTGTATTATAATTACGTTCATGGATATTGAATTTCTGTGAGTGGTAGCACACCGGGTGCTCCTCTCCGTGGTCATCCTGCTGAGTCAGCACCGCTCCCATCCCAGTATCGCACGCGTCTACTGCAATTTTAAAGGGTCTATCAAAACGCGGGGTCACCAAAATAGGTGCCCTGGATAATCTTAACTTCAACTCATCAAACGCCTTTTGGCACTTGTCAGACCAAACAAAGCGATTGTTCTTCTTTAGTAGGTCAGTTAAGGGGCAAGCTACCGTAGAAAAGTCCTGGCAAAACTTACGATAATACCCGGCCATTCCAAGGTAACTACGGAGTTGTTTCCTTGTCTGTGGCACTGGGACATTCTGAATAGCTTCTATTTTAGCATTTACTGGTTTAACCTTTCCACCACCCACTACATGTCCAAGATACTCGATAGTGGCATGTCCAAACTGACTCTTAGCCAGGTTTATTGTCAAATTGGCGTTATTCAGTCGTTCAAACAAGTGTCGTAGTTGACTGACATGTGTCTTGAAATCTGTACTATACACCACTATGTCGTCGAGGTAGGCATTACACTGGAAGATACCGCGAGTGAGGGTGTTTATAAGCCTTTGAAACGTCGCAGGGGCATTACGGAGTCCGAATGGCATGACCTTATACCTGTAAAGTCCGTCAGGTGTCACAAAGGCGGATACTTCCTGTGCCCGTGGCGTCAAAGGAATCTGAAAGTACGCGGAGAGAAGATCAATTTTTGTCACATACGTCGCATCAACTATCTTATCAATGAGGTCATCAATACGAGGAATGGGATACGAGTCAGTCTTTGTCAAATTATTTAATTTCCTAAAGTCTGTACAAAACCGCAATGTGTTGTCGGCTTTTGGTACCAACACACAGGGTGAAGACCATTCGCTATCACATTCTTCCACTATGTCATTTTCTAACATATACTTCACCTCTGCTCTAATATGTTCAAGTCTGATGGGGTTAACTCTATATGGATGCTGTTTAATTGGCCTGGCAACCTCAGTTAATACTACATCGTGTTCTATTAGATGTGTCCTCCTGGGAACATCTGTAAACAGTGACTTATATTCATGTACCAGCTCAATAATCTTCTCCTTATCTTCTACCGGAAGATGTTCTAGCCTTGTATCTAAACTCTTAAGGGCATCTGTATTATTAAGTTTACTTTCTGCAAACTTATATTCTATCCTAGATAAATCCGTCGGGACTCTAGCTAACGAAATCATGGGGACCTCCCGTGGTTTACTCTTTTCCCTGGAAACATAGGGCTTAAGTAAATTAATATGGCATACCCTCTGTTTTTGTCTCCGGTCAGGAGTCTTTATCAAATAATTGACCTCGCCAAGCTTTGACTCTATCTCATAGGGTCCACTAAACTTTGCACTTAAAGGCTGATTTTGCAAAGGTAGAAACACAAGAACTTTGTCACCTGGTGCAAAAGTTCTAGCTGTAGCTTTACGGTCATAGTTCTGTCTCATACGCTCCTGCATCTGTGGAAAATGAATCTTCACATGGTTAAAAGCATGATAAAGCCTATTTTTAAATTTATCTACATATGACAAAAGTCCAATCGGTTCACTGTCCGTTAGCCAAGTTTCATGTAGAAGTTTCAACGGACCTCTGACTGAGTGTCCATACACAAGTTCGAATGGGCTAAACCCCAGGGATTCCTGAGTGGCCTCCCTTGCAGCGAACAGTACATAAGGCACACCCTTATCCCAGTCTTTCTCGTTTTCATAACAGTACTTTTTAAGCATCGATTTTAATGTCTGATGAAACCTTTCCAGAGCTCCCTGGCTCTCAGGATGATAGGCACTTGATAGCCTATGGCTTATCCCTAATTGTTCCATGACTTGTTTGAAAATGTTCGAAGTAAAGTTAGTCCCCTGGTCGGACTGTACTGTCTTCGGTAGGCCATAACGTGTGAAGAAATTTGTCAGGGCGTCTACCACCTTCACTGTTGTTATGTTCCGCAACGGAATGGCTTCCGGGAAGCGAGTGGATGAACACATGACTGTGAGCAGGTATTGAAAACCGGCTTTTGTTTTCGGCAACGGGCCCACGCAATCAATGAGTATATGACTGAATGGTTCGTCGAACGCTGGTATCGGCTGGAGTGGAGCGACAGGAATTCGTTGGTTAGGACGTCCTACCATTTGGCATACGTGGCAAGTCTTGCAGTATTGTTCGACATCTCTTCTCAGTCCTGGCCAGTAGAAGTAAGGGAGGATACGGTGGTGCGTTTTCCGGACTCCCATGTGACCAGCGAAAGGAAGATCATGCGCCATACGCAGTATATCTTGACGATAGCACTTAGGTATTACAATCTGGTGAATACTGTCCCACTCGTTTGTACCTGAGTTGAGCGGTTTCGACTTTCTCATCAATACTTCATCTTTCATGTAGAAACATTCCGCCATTGCATCTGCAGTCTTTTCGTCAACAGCTTTCATTCTGAGTTGCATTATTACTTCGTCATTCAATTGTTCTTTCACCAATTTCTGCTTTGGTGACAAAATGTTATCGTTCTCTGTTGCATCACCAGTTGTTAGTTCAGCAAAGAACGTAGCACTTAAATCGATGTCAGGTGTTTCTGTTATCACTGTTTCATTCGCATGTGTGTCTTCAGAACAGACAAACACATCTTTCGTTGCACTACACGGCGTAGCAGGAGTCTTTACCGACTTCTTTTTCTGCATTGCTCTTGTCAGTGCACATGTTGGGCGTTCATTGGCAGGACGTAGGTTTTTGTCCTCCGCCATCTTTGTCTCCAACACTTTAACCATGGGCTCGACAGTGACTCTGCCGCCCATAATGTCATTTCCTAATATCATGGAAACGCCTTTGACGGGTAGTGCGCGCCACACTCCCACTACGATGTTACCTGTAAAAATATCCGACTCGAGTTTTATTCTGTGCAGTGGAGCTTCCACAGCCTCCATACTAGCACCTCTCAGCACAACAGACTCACCGGTACTGGTGGCATCTGTTAACGGCACACTGCCCTCCAGGATCACGCTGACAGCAGAACCCGTGTCACGTAATATGTGTATTTTCTTCTTGCTGAGTACATCGACTTCTGTCGACACTGTCCCCTCGTAGACAAAGGGTCGAAAATCGGATAGGTCGTCCTCTTCCGGGACTTCAGGAACCATCTGTTCCTCACGGCCTTCCGAAAGCATAATAGATTGAGTACAGCTATTCTCTTTTACCTTAGATAGACTGTTCTCAAAAACCATCGACTCCACAACTATGGGCGATGCCGGCCGCATTTCTTTTGAGTTTCTTGACCCTGTGTTGCACACTTCTTCTGTCTGCTTGCTATCTTTCTGCACTCTGGCACAGTGTAGAATAGCACCTTGCTTCTTGGTAAGGATCCAACAATCTTTCTTCATGTGGCCCTCTTTCTTGCAATTGAAACATACCACCTTTGCTTTATTTACATCTGTCTGCTTCCTGAAATGAACTAAGTTACTATTATTATTTACACCACTGTTCTTATTATTGTTTTCACTTGTCTCTTTTGGTTTACTAGCCTCCTTGGACTCTGGTTTGTGCACTTTGGGTTTGTCAGCATAATATGGCTTTATGCTGGCGTGAATTATGGCATAGTTATCTGCCAATCTAGCAGCTTCATGCACATCTTCAACCCCTCGGTCTGAGATGTGAGTTTTAATATCCACTCGAATACAATCATTGAATTCCTCAAACAATATTAGGTTCTTGAGTTTATCAAACTCACTTACATTCTGTGACCTTAGCCACTGTTCTAACATTTTCTCCTTTTGTCTCAAAAAGTCTACATGAGTTTGATCATATGCCTTCTTTCTGTCTCTAAATAGCTTTCTATATTTTTCTGGTGTCAGGGAATAACTTTTCAGCACCCTATCTTTGATTACTTCATAGTCATTTATTTCCTCGGGTGTTAAACTCAACACTACGTCCAATGCTTTTCCTTTGTTGAGAGTTGACCTTAACAATAAAGCCATCTTATCATCAGGGAACTGATAATCTACAGCTATCCTCTCAAAAAGCAAAAAGAAATCTTGAACATCTTCTTCTCTGAATATAGGCAAGTGTTGCTTCATTGCGCTAATATCCATACCGTTGCTGTCCCTACGATGGTCAGGTCTGTTCATGCGTGCCATCTCTATCCTTTCTCTGCTTTCAATTTCTATCCTAATTCTTTCCAATTCTCTCCTTTCCATACTTTCTAATTCCATTCTCTTCATAGCTAATTGGAATTTTAGGTTTTCACTCAACCCTTCATCTTCATCATTGTTTGATGATCTAGATGACATATTTCTTACCTCGTCTCCGTGGGCAATTACCTCGCCCCCACTGGGAGCTACATAACCTTCATTGATATCGTTCTGTCCCACTTCAACTACACTACCAGTGTTCATGGCATTCTGCCCGTTCAAACATGTCATAATTTCTTTGGTCAAACGATTACGATTAGGTCTTGCCTGTCCTGCCTCAATCCCAAAGGACTCAGCTAATTCTTTTAGTTCAGCAAATGACATGGCATTAAGTTCCTCACTTGATATATTCGAAGCCATAGTATAGCGTTCGAAATATTTGTTATAGTAGAGTAGTATATATTGTATAATAAAATATAAAGTTCCAACTTACGATTTGTCCAGAAATTTGCACAATATAATATTAAACACTTCGTGGAATCTTCACACTTCCCAAGGAATAAAAACGCAAACCAGTTCTCTCCTCTTTTTAAAAAGAATAGTTTCACAGTCCGAACGAGACTACCAAATCTTGTCAATCCTAGGTCAGGAAAAGTAGAACTCAAATATACCGGGCGAGACCACCAAATTTTGTTACGTCCACAATCCCCTTGTGGCCAGAGCTGTGTAGATCTTGCTGATAATTCTCGTTAGTCCTAGGGGAGACTTTAATTATTAGTATTTATGTTTCAGTATTACACGAACTCTTCTTATAGTCCTGGGCACAAATTCAGTATTTGTATTCCAACATTTCCTTTCTTGTAAATTATGGTAGTAGATAAATCTTATAGTAATGTATACAACACAATAGGATAGTAACTTGACAAAGAAGCTTCAGTGTAACTGTTGTTGATAGTTTATTTCAGGTGGTATGTTCATTATATACAATATATCTATTATGTACAGTTAGAATAAAATAGTGCAAACACAAACGTTCTCAAAAGAACATATTTTGAAACTCTCTGTCTTTCAGACAAAACAAATCATTAAATACTATCCGAGTGGTGCAAGGGACAGACCCACTACCAGTAGGGGTGAAAATCATGGTAACATTACAAAACTCATAACAAAACGATATGAACTTCCCCTATTAAATAATGAGTCGTTCCCAGACTCTGAGAATTTGAGATCAACACAGAATCCCAGCATTACCTAGAACCTTTCGTTTTCCCACTAAACGTCCTAATATCGCGTGTAGTAAGAAAAGAGAGAGAGAGGAGAATAAACATTGCGTGTTCCAATTCTTGGAAAAACAATATACATGACACGCCCCCACCCAATGAAAGAAATAATGTACCATAATTACCCAAGTAATACTCAACATGGTACATTTTTCGTACTTAACACTATCGTTTTAATAACCAACAATCAATGGAAGATTATTAGACAATTTAAGCAAACATGGCTCACTGGCACAACTAAATTATAAAAAGTGTCACTACCCAATGGTAATTGTGATTATAACGTGATGGACAAATATTTCACCGTTAGTATTAATATTAACTAATGTCTCAACAAGTACAAATAATTCAAAAATATTCTAGTCATTCTTATTTTAACTATGTACAGTTGTGTGGATTTCCACCAAAAATTTGCAAAAAGTCTTAATCTATTTAAACAAATATAACATTGCTCAAACTCTGTCAATTTCCAACAGTTTACTTCTAATATACAAACCAAAAGATAAGTAATACATAACTCGAATCAAACTATAGGTTACTTCCCCTTTAAATTACAGTGTCAACTTGACATTAACAGGGTTCATACCTAAGATGATGATACTTCCCCTTTTCTCAAATACGAGGAGAAAATACACTCTAGTTACGATTACTACAGTAATCTAAATATTAAAATGTAATCCACTATTATGCGTTTTTGGCAAATTTAAAAGTTTAATATAAAAGATTGTTCAGGGTTGAATGAGTGCACACCTTTAGGTACCTTTGTTTCCCTCCATTCCCGGATATATGGAATATATAACAACCTATACAACATAGTGAATATCCACTAGTTTTTCCCATTCTATTGCCATGATATAACAATTTAGCAATAGATTTCCAATATTATCTATTAATTTATACCAATTAAGATTACATCTCTTTCTAAGATAAAAATTGTACATATTATTATTTAGTTCCATTCATTAACTAAAATAAAACAAGATAATAAATCAACTAGCTCAAAGTTTTCCCACTTAATTGCATGTGATGACAACTACTTTTATCCATCCATATCAAGTAAATACGTGCATATTATATATTTATTGCATCATGCATCAACATTTAAATGGAATTTCTTTTCCATAATCAAATGAATTAAAAATATATCAGAACATCAATATTATACATGATTATAAGAATTATTAATACTTTCAAAAGACTTGACTTCTGTATGATACAAGTATTCTATAGGTATTCCATAATCAAAATTCAAACGAATGATAGGTTATCATGACACATTCTTAATGAATAAGTGAGATGATCTGAAAAAGAAGTATGGGTTATTCAGTCAATCATGTAGCACCCGAGATAGAGTATCAGCTGTGACGTTGTCCCTACCCCTCAGGTGTTTTATGTTTAAGTCATAGGCTTGGAGGAATAAGCTCCATCTAACAAGCCTCTGGTTTTGCTTGACCCTGGAGAGAAAAGTCAGAGGGTTGTGGTCGGTCAGTATTTCTATCGGGCACCCAGAGCTGTTTACATAGAAATCAAACTGTTTTAACGCTAGGATCAACCCTAAAAGTTCCTTCTCACTTGTATTATAATTACGTTCATGGATATTGAATTTCTGTGAGTGGTAGCACACCGGGTGCTCCTCTCCGTGGTCATCCTGCTGAGTCAGCACCGCTCCCATCCCAGTATCGCACGCGTCTACTGCAATTTTAAAGGGTCTATCAAAACGCGGGGTCACCAAAATAGGTGCCCTGGATAATCTTAACTTCAACTCATCAAACGCCTTTTGGCACTTGTCAGACCAAACAAAGCGATTGTTCTTCTTTAGTAGGTCAGTTAAGGGGCAAGCTACCGTAGAAAAGTCCTGGCAAAACTTACGATAATACCCGGCCATTCCAAGGTAACTACGGAGTTGTTTCCTTGTCTGTGGCACTGGGACATTCTGAATAGCTTCTATTTTAGCATTTACTGGTTTAACCTTTCCACCACCCACTACATGTCCAAGATACTCGATAGTGGCATGTCCAAACTGACTCTTAGCCAGGTTTATTGTCAAATTGGCGTTATTCAGTCGTTCAAACAAGTGTCGTAGTTGACTGACATGTGTCTTGAAATCTGTACTATACACCACTATGTCGTCGAGGTAGGCATTACACTGGAAGATACCGCGAGTGAGGGTGTTTATAAGCCTTTGAAACGTCGCAGGGGCATTACGGAGTCCGAATGGCATGACCTTATACCTGTAAAGTCCGTCAGGTGTCACAAAGGCGGATACTTCCTGTGCCCGTGGCGTCAAAGGAATCTGAAAGTACGCGGAGAGAAGATCAATTTTTGTCACATACGTCGCATCAACTATCTTATCAATGAGGTCATCAATACGAGGAATGGGATACGAGTCAGTCTTTGTCAAATTATTTAATTTCCTAAAGTCTGTACAAAACCGCAATGTGTTGTCGGCTTTTGGTACCAACACACAGGGTGAAGACCATTCGCTATCACATTCTTCCACTATGTCATTTTCTAACATATACTTCACCTCTGCTCTAATATGTTCAAGTCTGATGGGGTTAACTCTATATGGATGCTGTTTAATTGGCCTGGCAACCTCAGTTAATACTACATCGTGTTCTATTAGATGTGTCCTCCTGGGAACATCTGTAAACAGTGACTTATATTCATGTACCAGCTCAATAATCTTCTCCTTATCTTCTACCGGAAGATGTTCTAGCCTTGTATCTAAACTCTTAAGGGCATCTGTATTATTAAGTTTACTTTCTGCAAACTTATATTCTATCCTAGATAAATCCGTCGGGACTCTAGCTAACGAAATCATGGGGACCTCCCGTGGTTTACTCTTTTCCCTGGAAACATAGGGCTTAAGTAAATTAATATGGCATACCCTCTGTTTTTGTCTCCGGTCAGGAGTCTTTATCAAATAATTGACCTCGCCAAGCTTTGACTCTATCTCATAGGGTCCACTAAACTTTGCACTTAAAGGCTGATTTTGCAAAGGTAGAAACACAAGAACTTTGTCACCTGGTGCAAAAGTTCTAGCTGTAGCTTTACGGTCATAGTTCTGTCTCATACGCTCCTGCATCTGTGGAAAATGAATCTTCACATGGTTAAAAGCATGATAAAGCCTATTTTTAAATTTATCTACATATGACAAAAGTCCAATCGGTTCACTGTCCGTTAGCCAAGTTTCATGTAGAAGTTTCAACGGACCTCTGACTGAGTGTCCATACACAAGTTCGAATGGGCTAAACCCCAGGGATTCCTGAGTGGCCTCCCTTGCAGCGAACAGTACATAAGGCACACCCTTATCCCAGTCTTTCTCGTTTTCATAACAGTACTTTTTAAGCATCGATTTTAATGTCTGATGAAACCTTTCCAGAGCTCCCTGGCTCTCAGGATGATAGGCACTTGATAGCCTATGGCTTATCCCTAATTGTTCCATGACTTGTTTGAAAATGTTCGAAGTAAAGTTAGTCCCCTGGTCGGACTGTACTGTCTTCGGTAGGCCATAACGTGTGAAGAAATTTGTCAGGGCGTCTACCACCTTCACTGTTGTTATGTTCCGCAACGGAATGGCTTCCGGGAAGCGAGTGGATGAACACATGACTGTGAGCAGGTATTGAAAACCGGCTTTTGTTTTCGGCAACGGGCCCACGCAATCAATGAGTATATGACTGAATGGTTCGTCGAACGCTGGTATCGGCTGGAGTGGAGCGACAGGAATTCGTTGGTTAGGACGTCCTACCATTTGGCATACGTGGCAAGTCTTGCAGTATTGTTCGACATCTCTTCTCAGTCCTGGCCAGTAGAAGTAAGGGAGGATACGGTGGTGCGTTTTCCGGACTCCCATGTGACCAGCGAAAGGAAGATCATGCGCCATACGCAGTATATCTTGACGATAGCACTTAGGTATTACAATCTGGTGAATACTGTCCCACTCGTTTGTACCTGAGTTGAGCGGTTTCGACTTTCTCATCAATACTTCATCTTTCATGTAGAAACATTCCGCCATTGCATCTGCAGTCTTTTCGTCAACAGCTTTCATTCTGAGTTGCATTATTACTTCGTCATTCAATTGTTCTTTCACCAATTTCTGCTTTGGTGACAAAATGTTATCGTTCTCTGTTGCATCACCAGTTGTTAGTTCAGCAAAGAACGTAGCACTTAAATCGATGTCAGGTGTTTCTGTTATCACTGTTTCATTCGCATGTGTGTCTTCAGAACAGACAAACACATCTTTCGTTGCACTACACGGCGTAGCAGGAGTCTTTACCGACTTCTTTTTCTGCATTGCTCTTGTCAGTGCACATGTTGGGCGTTCATTGGCAGGACGTAGGTTTTTGTCCTCCGCCATCTTTGTCTCCAACACTTTAACCATGGGCTCGACAGTGACTCTGCCGCCCATAATGTCATTTCCTAATATCATGGAAACGCCTTTGACGGGTAGTGCGCGCCACACTCCCACTACGATGTTACCTGTAAAAATATCCGACTCGAGTTTTATTCTGTGCAGTGGAGCTTCCACAGCCTCCATACTAGCACCTCTCAGCACAACAGACTCACCGGTACTGGTGGCATCTGTTAACGGCACACTGCCCTCCAGGATCACGCTGACAGCAGAACCCGTGTCACGTAATATGTGTATTTTCTTCTTGCTGAGTACATCGACTTCTGTCGACACTGTCCCCTCGTAGACAAAGGGTCGAAAATCGGATAGGTCGTCCTCTTCCGGGACTTCAGGAACCATCTGTTCCTCACGGCCTTCCGAAAGCATAATAGATTGAGTACAGCTATTCTCTTTTACCTTAGATAGACTGTTCTCAAAAACCATCGACTCCACAACTATGGGCGATGCCGGCCGCATTTCTTTTGAGTTTCTTGACCCTGTGTTGCACACTTCTTCTGTCTGCTTGCTATCTTTCTGCACTCTGGCACAGTGTAGAATAGCACCTTGCTTCTTGGTAAGGATCCAACAATCTTTCTTCATGTGGCCCTCTTTCTTGCAATTGAAACATACCACCTTTGCTTTATTTACATCTGTCTGCTTCCTGAAATGAACTAAGTTACTATTATTATTTACACCACTGTTCTTATTATTGTTTTCACTTGTCTCTTTTGGTTTACTAGCCTCCTTGGACTCTGGTTTGTGCACTTTGGGTTTGTCAGCATAATATGGCTTTATGCTGGCGTGAATTATGGCATAGTTATCTGCCAATCTAGCAGCTTCATGCACATCTTCAACCCCTCGGTCTGAGATGTGAGTTTTAATATCCACTCGAATACAATCATTGAATTCCTCAAACAATATTAGGTTCTTGAGTTTATCAAACTCACTTACATTCTGTGACCTTAGCCACTGTTCTAACATTTTCTCCTTTTGTCTCAAAAAGTCTACATGAGTTTGATCATATGCCTTCTTTCTGTCTCTAAATAGCTTTCTATATTTTTCTGGTGTCAGGGAATAACTTTTCAGCACCCTATCTTTGATTACTTCATAGTCATTTATTTCCTCGGGTGTTAAACTCAACACTACGTCCAATGCTTTTCCTTTGTTGAGAGTTGACCTTAACAATAAAGCCATCTTATCATCAGGGAACTGATAATCTACAGCTATCCTCTCAAAAAGCAAAAAGAAATCTTGAACATCTTCTTCTCTGAATATAGGCAAGTGTTGCTTCATTGCGCTAATATCCATACCGTTGCTGTCCCTACGATGGTCAGGTCTGTTCATGCGTGCCATCTCTATCCTTTCTCTGCTTTCAATTTCTATCCTAATTCTTTCCAATTCTCTCCTTTCCATACTTTCTAATTCCATTCTCTTCATAGCTAATTGGAATTTTAGGTTTTCACTCAACCCTTCATCTTCATCATTGTTTGATGATCTAGATGACATATTTCTTACCTCGTCTCCGTGGGCAATTACCTCGCCCCCACTGGGAGCTACATAACCTTCATTGATATCGTTCTGTCCCACTTCAACTACACTACCAGTGTTCATGGCATTCTGCCCGTTCAAACATGTCATAATTTCTTTGGTCAAACGATTACGATTAGGTCTTGCCTGTCCTGCCTCAATCCCAAAGGACTCAGCTAATTCTTTTAGTTCAGCAAATGACATGGCATTAAGTTCCTCACTTGATATATTCGAAGCCATAGTATAGCGTTCGAAATATTTGTTATAGTAGAGTAGTATATATTGTATAATAAAATATAAAGTTCCAACTTACGATTTGTCCAGAAATTTGCACAATATAATATTAAACACTTCGTGGAATCTTCACACTTCCCAAGGAATAAAAACGCAAACCAGTTCTCTCCTCTTTTTAAAAAGAATAGTTTCACAGTCCGAACGAGACTACCAAATCTTGTCAATCCTAGGTCAGGAAAAGTAGAACTCAAATATACCGGGCGAGACCACCAAATTTTGTTACGTCCACAATCCCCTTGTGGCCAGAGCTGTGTAGATCTTGCTGATAATTCTCGTTAGTCCTAGGGGAGACTTTAATTATTAGTATTTATGTTTCAGTATTACACGAACTCTTCTTATAGTCCTGGGCACAAATTCAGTATTTGTATTCCAACATTTCCTTTCTTGTAAATTATGGTAGTAGATAAATCTTATAGTAATGTATACAACACAATAGGATAGTAACTTGACAAAGAAGCTTCAGTGTAACTGTTGTTGATAGTTTATTTCAGGTGGTATGTTCAATATATACAATATATCTATTATGTACAGTTAGAATAAAATAGTGCAAACACAAACGTTCTCAAAAGAACATATTTTGAAACTCTCTGTCTTTCAGACAAAACAAATCATTAAATACTATCCGAGTGGTGCAAGGGACAGACCCACTACCAGTAGGGGTGAAAATCATGGTAACATTACAAAACTCATAACAAAACGATATGAACTTCCCCTATTAAATAATGAGTCGTTCCCAGACTCTGAGAATTTGAGATCAACACAGAATCCCAGCATTACCTAGAACCTTTCGTTTTCCCACTAAACGTCCTAATATCGCGTGTAGTAAGAAAAGAGAGAGAGAGGAGAATAAACATTGCGTGTTCCAATTCTTGGAAAAACAATATACATGACACTATGTTAAATGCGCCCTGAGCTTACATTAGGTTTGTTGGCAGCGCTATACAAATATTATAGGCCTACTATACATAATCTACATATAATATACTAATATATTTCTAACTTTTAAATGTAATTTTTATATCGTTAAGAATAAACAATAGGCCTACAGTTTAATAAACGTTAAGAAAGCGTGGTACGCAGTAATCTTCTACATAGAAGGAGCCTCTGTAAAGTATTAGATACAAGAAGAAAACATTTTAGTTATCCAATCAGGACTTTATACACATTTTAGAAATATCCTAATTGGATAACTAAAATTAAATGTTTTTTTGGTCTGGTTTCGAATGTTGGTGGAGGCTAAGATTTATTTCCGGGACTGGAGAATGCTACAGAGTCTATCCAGCTATGATGGGTAGGCCTACCTGACATTAGTTACTGTAAAGTAAAGGTGGCTGTGTATTGTGCTGGCTACACAATCCCCATAGTATGTCGCAGCCACATAAACTTGTGGACGCTGCTTTACCGGCACTATGGACAAGATTGCTCCAACGGGATACTTTACTTTTTACATATGTTAGCCCAATAGAGTTGAATTTTAAGAGGAATATAGTCCTATATATGTTTTGATATTAACAACAATTGATGGCCTAGTCTATATCTGGTCAAAATAAATTTAAAAAAAACAACAACAAAAAGTGGGAGAAAATAAAAATTATAGGCCAGGCGCGAGCGTCAGGCGGCCCGAGGGCCTCGGAGCTTCTGTCTGTTTCTATCTATCTATCTAACTATCTATCTATCTATCTGTCTGCATGTCTATCCACCAATCCATTCGCACATCCATCAATCAATCTCTCTGTCGATCCATCCATCCATATTGCCATCTATCTATTTATCTACCTATCTGCTTGTCTGTGTATTTTTCTATCTAGCTATTTATTGATATCTTAATATTACTTATGCATCCACCAATTCATAAATCTATCTAGCTATGTATCTAATACATATATAACAAAAAAATCAAAGTTGAAAATAATAAGGGTAAACGTTCAAAACAGAAGCATTGACTAAGAAAACAACAAGAAAGAAATGGCTAAATCTACCAGTTAATCCAGTTATACAGCATTGAAACAAGACAAAAAAGTCGCAATAAAGAAATAATGAAACAAAAAAGAAAAAAAAGAGAACGCCTATAAATATATCCGGTTTAAAAAGCTCGGTGCGAAAATAATGTCTTGTGCCAGACTGACAGCATGTGACAGGTCAAATTATATCTTCTGTCACCGCGACAGCGGGGGGTGACATTTCGCATTGACAAGACCGGTGGACTTTTTCACGATGGCTTGGACATGAAAACTGACAAAACAAATTAGCCCGCGGGCCAACTCCGGAGACGTCCGTCTCTTTAAATTTTTCTTCTAAAAAAAAGTTTTTACTAAAAAAAATAATAGAGCGCTTGACATAATGGGGAGACAAGTGATGAGAACAAAGAGATATTTAGGTATTAGCTCCCCCTGACATAAAATACAAGTCAGAGTGGATGTGTTGATTTGAGGCGTTTAATTTGTCAATGTCTAGTAGTCGGGCACTGCTTGTTGTGTTTTTTTTTTAGTGTGGGCGTGTGCACATGTGAGTGTGGTTGTGGGTGCGTTAAAGGTTAATACAATTGAGACGCGGGCAATGAACGCGGGGTGGATTATTCGCTTCCGGGTGTGCCACTTGCTTGTCCGTTCACCCATTTAAGGTGCCTAAAATTGCATAATTGAGTAAATCAATTTAGAATATTTAATTTTTTTGTTTCAAATTTTTCTAATGTTATATGTTCAGAAAGTGGGGGAGGGGCGTTGATTAGTGGGTGGGGTTACTTTAGGCTTGTTTGACATGAGGCATTAGTGGGTGGGCACAAGGTACGAAGGTGGCCCTTGCACCAACACCCACCCCCTTTCACCTGAACATTTTCATTCTACTAAATAACAAGTCTAACAGTCTAGTCATACCTCCTTTTACTTTAATCTTACTACAATAATCGGGGGCGCGGTGACCGAGCTGGAAGCGCGTTCGAATCCTAGGGTAGGCTAGGATTTGTTCTCAGGTCTGAAGGGTGTCCATGAGCTTACCCAGCTATGATGGGTAGGCTTACTTTAGCTGGGGTAAAGTCAAGGCGACTGTGCATTGTGCTGGCCACACAATCTCCTAGTATGCCGTGGCCACGGAAACTGGCAAACGCTGCTTCACCCATCCAATGGATCCTATTTGGTCCGACGGGATACTTTATTTTTACAATGATCAATAAACGATTCTAAACCACTGCTATGTCTTAAAAACAACAACTACAAAACCAAAAATGATCAACACTAGACCTAACCGGTGCATGAATGTAGGTCATTTTACGTCGAGACCGCTGGAAATTTTAAAAAAAATAGAATAAAATAGAATGAAAGTCGTACACTTAAAAGTTACAGCACTGGTATCATAACATTCATCTGAGAGTTTGCTTGAAAATACAATTTCATAACATCATAACAGTCTTGAACTATCTATATTTTTATATATAAAGCTCTAATTTTCCCCCAAACTGGACAGTTTTCCCATTTGGAAAGTTTCAAGCGTACGCCAATGGATAGGTTTGAACAAAGACTATAATAAGTTGGATCGCTTGCTCTATTTTTAGAGCTTATAGGCCTAATAAGTTGTTGTTTTTTCTGTGCGCGACCAATAAGGCTGTCTTGAATGACGTCTACGATCCTTCGATTGCATTAAAGGCTTCGACTGTATACAACTTTCGATTTTAATCTTAATTTTCCATCGAAAAATCATAGTGAATTACTAAACCGGAAGTCTCTACGTAGTGCGATCGGAAATTCCAAAACTAAGTGTTTCAAGTTATCAAAGAGCAGAAATATGAAAGCAAGCGTCCATCCATAGACCATAATATACATGGACCGCTTGCTTTAGTTTTTTATGCTATTATCTTCTTTTTTTTTGCAATTCCCGATTCTAAATAAAGTAATTGTCATACAAGTTCCGTTTTATTAAATCGCATTTTTTTCGACTTTAAATGAAAACTCGTAGGCCTATTAATCCTATTATCATTGACTACAATAAGATGGACCACCTGCTCTATTTTTAGAGCTTATGTTCTTTTTCCGTGCGCACACAACACTGATCTATAAATTTGTCCGCTCTGTACAACTTTCGATTTTAATTTTTCATTGAGAAAATCATAGCGATTAAATAAAACTTGTATATCAATAACTTTATTTCCTGTATAGCAATTACTTTATTTAGAATCGGGAATTCCGAA